>JABMDO010001759.1:0-11113 GCA_014851415.1 Cnaphalocrocis medinalis
TTCGTTTGGAGATGAATCAATAAAAATACTATAAGTAATTACTTATACTCTGATTTATAATCATGTAATATCAACTGACAGTTGGCGGGTTGTCGCGTTATCGTAATACAAAAATAGTGTCGGTCGTGAGTAATCGAAAAGTTCAATTGCGATTCAATTATTTTTCATTTTCTTTTCATGACATGAGAAAATCTTGAAAATTACATTTGGAGGCTGATTGATGTCCAAACTTCTAACTAAATGTACGAATTAATCACACACAACTTCGCGATTTACGCATTTGGAAAGTTCGTTCGTTCGAGCAAAGATTTGAATGGATTAAAATCTCTACGTTCGAGCATGTATGTAAGTACTGGAATAAAAGTAAATAATAATATTATTCTAAGATTATTCTTCTGTTCGTTGGCATCGGTTGCACTGTCTGATCCATTGTTGGTCTTTTACCTTTAAAAAACTGTTTTATGCAAATAAACAATATTTTAGTTCTGTTTGATTTGATTGTTTTGCGAATGGTAGCTCAAATCAAAATTATGAATTATTTGTGAAGAAGACAGAACAAAATATGCACATCAGAGCAGGGGAAACAATCATAGAACTTTCAAACTAGAAATATAATCGGGCTAATAAAAAAGAGCAAGACAGTAGTATTATTTTTTGAATAGTAGATGATATTTAATTAAGTAGGGCTATATCAGTAAGTTGTTACAGTAGTTCCTTTATAGATGGTAGGATATAACCTTGCTTTCACAGCTTACAACTTAGTTAAGTGAAGTGACGCAAGATGGCGCACTATCTGTAATTTATATATTTTTATATTGAAACTTTTTCTGTAAAAGGAGTTTGCTTAACTAAGTTAGTTTTTTTTTCTCTGAATGTCTTGTCAATTTGACGTTATTGAAATATAAATTTTTCTTCAAGTCATTTTCTCATGAATTTTATTTTATTATTGGAATTAAACCCGGGAAATAACTGATAAAGTTAACAAAATGCGTTTTAACTACGCAAGTCATAAATTCAATGAAGTAAATGTAGACTGTAAATGTTGCTCGGAAACAGTAAGTAAGAATTTAATGTAATTTTTTCAACAATGGAGTTAGTCGAGAATCAATCCGATATTTACTTAAAAATTCAAAAGGCTGATAAAAATTTTAAGAAAAGTGTTAAGGCCATGCATCACTCGATCGTATATTGAGACACATCTTGAGAATTTAGAGGAATTATGGTTGGAATTCAAAGAGGGTCATAGGATAATCAGGTCAGCTCGTTCATCCAAGAAGATTCTTGTCAAACTGATCACGAGTATTTCACCGACGAAGGATCAGTTAGAACAACTTGTCACCATTGTCATCATCAGATTCAAATGACTTAAATCTTCCGAGAATTCAACTTCCGACATTTTCCGGAAAGTATGAAGAGTGGCAAACATTCCATAATAATATGTTTACAGCTCTTATACATAATAATAAGAGCTTGACTGGAGTATAGAAGTTACACTAAGTACTTGAATACAAGTCTACAAGGAGACCCAAGTAACTTGCTTCGGAATTTTGCTATTACTGATCGGAACTATGAGGAAGCTTGGGCGCAACTTATCAAGCGTTACGATAACAAGCAATACAATAGTAATGCTATCTTGAAGACGCAAAGAAATATTATTCAGTGTTTGAAGAGAAAGAAATAAACATTTGTGAAATACAAAACAATATATTTATTTTATTTTTGTAACGAGAACATTTTTTTAGAGAAATTACAATAATTTTAAGCTAATGTGTTTAGACATAGCTTTACCTATTTCTTATTTACTATATTTTTTGTGAATAAGGAATATCTAAAGCTATGTCAAAAACAAATCAAATAAACATCCTTGAAAACAACCCATACACGCACACACGCACACATACACACACACATTCATACTATTAATTCCAAAGCTCGCGTTCAGAGGCAGCACTACCCTATCGCATTTCCACAAAAAAGGCTCGAGTTGTATCTCTATTACTATATAATACAATGTACTCTGTGCATCAGAGTGATTATATTCTCTTTGATGCACATGGCAGGCCAAAGATTTGGCATTGGCATATTAAGTTAAGTTATCTATGGATATGGCCAAAGAACATAAGAATGAATGAAAGACTAAATACTATAGGTATTTTAGTCTTTCATTCCCACCGTCACCGACCATCGGCACCATCGGCACCGACGTCGGCTCCGTCTGAGCCGGCGGCATTCTCTATAGAATGCCGCCGGCTCAGACGGAGCCGACGTCGGTGCCGGTGGTCGCCACCTTATGCACACCCGGTGCTGGGAGACGACTGGGTATAGCGTGGCGCTCTCCTGGGTTGGGCCTTCATGGGCATAATAAATGTTTTATAGGGTGACGTTGGCAGAAGTTTTCTGTAAGAAGGAAGAGGTAGGAGGCAAGCAATCATAAAAAAACAAAACGTCAAAACTTGTGACATACAATTTATTGACATTGACAGTTGTACTATAAATAAATAACCTAAAAACTGTCCTGTAGGCAAGCGTTTTCCTTACAATACTTTTGTTGCTAAAGTACCAAAAATGGCAGGAAGTGACGAAACAGACTGCGAAATAGAATATCTAGATGAGGACGCCGAAATCGTACAGCAATGCGTTCAAATACCAATTCAGTCGAATGCCCGCCTTTCCTACGGTGCCGACCAGCAACTCCTAGTCGAACGGGGAGCAGAGAAGAAAAGGTCCAAAAGGAAGGCATATGACGAAGACGACTCGGATTACACTCCCATTCATGAGCCTGAAAGTCCTAAACGGGTAAAAAGAAAGGCGCCAACTCAAGTGAAAAGAAATGCTAAAGCTAACAACACTTCTACCGGCCAAAATGTTGTCAAGGGTCGCCTTTATAACCCCACTCGAATCTTCAAGAATTCGAATACAAGCACTCTTGTCGATGACTACATGATGCGCAAGAAGATGGATATTCGTATCCCGGACTACGATGACCCGTTGTGCCTGCCTGTGAGGGCTCTTAAAAGATCTGGTAGTGACTTGCAGAGGCTTAGGAATTGGAATAATGTTTGCCTGGAGCATTTCAAGCATTGTAACACGATGTTGCGTCCGGAGAAAGGAGAAACAAAGAGCTCGACTCGGGCTATAGTTCTGAGGAATGTGGTGCATAAAGAAACTGGTAAGAGTTTTGAAAGCTGAAAAAACGCTAAGGTTTTAACATAGTCCAATTGAGTTAGACTTGATTTGCAGTCTGTTAAATGTAGACAAAAACTTTTCTCTGTTTCATAGTCATAGTAGTTTACTGTAACATGTTGGTTATACAATGATGTAAATTACATATATGCTTCTTTACGAAGAACAAAGACCGATATCCTATATCAAACATAATTTGCAAATCAGACTTTATTCTTTGGAGCAGAAATTATTTATTTATCTATTTTGTTTTGTAAATTGTCAAGCACACCAGGTTAATTTTACCGTTGTTTTATACTATTTAGAGTGTGTTTGTAGTAGGAGTCAACTTTGCATAGTACTTAGTTGATAAACTTCATTTTTTTACAAAAATTTTCAGGTAAACAAGAATTAGCAGTATGGAGTAAGACATGTGTCGAAAACAAAGATGGAGTGAGGAAATCAGAAATCTTCCAAAGCATCTTGCCGAAGTACCGTGAGAGGAAGGTGCTCAATCCATTCATCCTTTCATGGCACAAAAAAGAGGCCAAGTTCCATCACATCTCCGAAGTGATATTGACTAAGGAAGATCAAAAGAATGAGGAATCCCTCGTGGTGTACAAGCCGAAGGAGAAACTGTCTGCCGTATACAAATATGTTGATAAGTAAGTATGAGAGTTTTTTTATATTAAACTAGGCCAACCACAATCGCACCTGATCAAAAGTGACGATGAGGTCTAGGATGACACACATTTGCCTAGTGGATGCCTGTTTTTTAGTACCTATATGTTATGTAACATCCAAATGTCTGTCTGTATGTTTGTTTTTCTTTCACGGCAAAACGGAATTGACGTGATTTTTTAAGTGGAGATAGTTAAAGGGTGGAGAGTAACAAATGCTCCTTTTTGCCTTTCTGTGCTACCCTGAATTTAACGCGAACGAAGCCGCTGGCAAAAGCTAGTAGTATGTATTATTTAATAACATGTAAATTATACAATATCTAAAAATAAATAGTTTTAAATTTTATGTGTGACAATTTATAAGCGCTGTTTGTGTAAAAGTCTGTAAATAAAGATTATTTTGTCGCGACTTGATTTCCAGTGCAATTAAAATAGAGAGGGGTCCAGATAGCACGGTCGAGGAGCCCAAGAAGTGCCTCAAGGAGGTGGTGTGCTGTAAGATGTGCGCTCCTTGCTACCAGACCTCGTGGAGGGGCGCCAAGAAGAATGAACAGAGTAAGTCCTGATCTTCATCTTAAAAATAACATAATTAGTTAAAAAAATTAACCGTCTTCAAGACTACAGCCACAATATATACAATTATTCTTTTTTTTATTTTTGTTGTCTTTTCATAAACCACTGAGTTAATTTTTGATAAAATTTATATGGGACCACCATTGAATGATGGATTATTCATTAATAGTAGAAATGTTTATTAGTACTAGTCACTATTTGGTTAGTGCGAAGAATGCAGCTGTTTCTTATTTTTTACTAAAGAATCCAAGTTAGGTATTAAATACCTACTCATGTTTTTGAAATAAAGCGTAAATGTCGCGACCCGGTTATTTCATTTTGATGGCCCAGTATCGGGTTGCGACCCGGCTAATAGGAGAAACGTTGATATAGATGATAAGTTTGTGTGGCTTCCAACTAGGGATGTTACGAATGTCAAAATTTTCACATTCGCGAATGCGAATGCGAATATTTACGCCGCGAATGTGCGAATGCGAATGCGAATGTTAAGTACTTAAAACATCAGTCACATCAAATGTAAAAAAACAACATATAAATCAATCATTTTCATTACTTAAAAGACAAAAAACATACTGCTACATGCATGCGCTGTTCGCGCGGCCGATGCAGCCGATGTCGCACACATTCGCATTCGCATTCGCATAAACATTCGTATTGATTTAAGCGAATGCGAATGTCGATGCGAATGTCAAAAACGTTGTGAACCATTCGCATAAGCGAATGCGAATATTCGTAACATCCCTGCTTCCAACGGTCGGTAGCTAATGTAGCGTGTGTGGCAGACGGCGTGCGCTGCCCGGTGTGCCGGCGCTCCAGCGTGAGCGTGTACAACCTGCTGACGCACCTGCGCGCGCACCAGCCCGCGGACGTGCGCGCGAGTCGCCGCGCCATCGCGCAGGTGCTCGCTCAGGTACGACCACGCATAACTATATAATACTAGCTTTTGCCCGCGACTTCGTTCGCGTGGACTTCAGGTTTGTAGCCTATGTATTATTCTGATGTATAAGCTATATTGTGGTAAAGTTTCATTCAAATCCATTCAGTAGTTTTTACGTGAAAGAGTAACAAACATCCATACATCCATACTTACAAACTTTCGCCTTTATAATAGTAGTAAGATATTCGCTGCAAATTAGGTGAAGTTGATGGGCGGATGATGATGAACGATTCGAGGCTATGGATGAGGATGGAGCGGGAATGATTGGAATTGAAGGAAAATACAGCACAAGTATTTATATTGTGAAGTTAAATAATAGCACAGAAGGAGAGCACTATTATAAGTTGAAAACAACAACTAAGCTAGGTACAGAAGGTATGACATATTTCACTTAATTATTTACTTATAAAGAACACTGAACACAGTGTTATGTATTATGAAATTTAAATTTTATTTAATTCTT
Source organism: Cnaphalocrocis medinalis (assembly GCA_014851415.1). Lineage (NCBI taxonomy): Eukaryota > Metazoa > Arthropoda > Insecta > Lepidoptera > Crambidae > Cnaphalocrocis > Cnaphalocrocis medinalis. The sequence continues at coordinate 5,816 of JABMDO010001759.1, forward strand.
TAAAAATTTTATGATAACAAATTTGAAAAGATTAAGTTCTACTGAGTTTCTTGCTGATTCTTCTCGGTAGAAATTGACCTTCCGAATCAGCAGTAGGTTATAAAATTTGACATTCATAAATGTTCTGTAAAGGACTTAAATTGAATAAAGTGATTTTGATTTGATTTGATTTGATTTGATTTGAAACAATTTAAAGTACACAGATAGCCAAAGAGGTGATAATGAGCAAGGTGATGGTTAGCGGCGGTGGTCGCCAACAATATAAATATAAGTAAACTCCATCAGTAACCATCAGGTGGAGTGGGGTTATCTTGATTGTCTTCAATATAAAAAAAAACTAGTGGCCCGCCCTCTCTTCGTTTCGGGACAATACTTCCTCTGCCTATCAATAGATGGCGCTGGGTGTCTATTGCAACGCACTGTAAAGAACAAAGAATGTCACTTTTTTGAAAAAAAAAAAAACAATTTTATTGAAGGCAAATCTTTGCCTAAAGTACTTAGGTAGTTCAGTCTCCAATTGACAACATTTCATAATTTTTGCATGTCTATATTATTGTTTTATATGAAAGTAGATATAAAATAAAGCGACCCATATTTTTTGTTTTTTTCGAAATTATGTTTATAAGATACCTAAAAAACATATTTTAATCCTTCGTATTCTAAACAGACGTAAGCGCCAAATTACGTCATACTTACTGAGATACAATATACTCTGTGCTTACTGAGGAATACATGACAACTATTGACAATTTCATTTTATGTCTTGCATCTGTCTGTCATAGAATTATAACCTCCCTTTTTCCCATACTATTTAAATAAAATGAAAGTTTCCGACGGATTTCAAGTTGCTGATAGTAGAAACTTGCCAAGAGTAAACTATCTAATGTTACTGGAGTTCATGCAAGAGAACGACTGCTACAACGTTGCTGAACTACGTAGTGCTAAAGCATTACTTGCTTTGCGGGAAGCCTACGTAGACACTGCGGTGGGATACGTAGAATTAAAGCGAGATGTCCATTTGTGTACCGTCCAGTGCTGATACATAAGTTCTGGCTGACTATGATGAGCTCTGTGTTAAAAAAATAATAGATGCTGCTTAGGTATTTTGGAAAAATTATATGTTTCAAAAAAGTATAGAGTGCAAAATAAAAGATGTAAAATGTTTCATATTTTTTATTAACCTTGTGTAAATAAATAACTACCTAAGTACCTACCTATGTGAAGCTTATTTATTGAATTTTAATAATTATACACCTATGAATCTACGATGGCAATCTAGCTTTCAATTTGACCCGTCCTTTCACCGTCTTCATTAATTTTCTAAGTACAAAACACGCAGAGAACAGTTAATTTCTTAATAACCAATGCATTGCACCATTCTTACTTCGTAGACACTGGCAATGAAAAAAAGGATTTCTCCGGAGCATGAATAGAATTGTTCGTGCAGATAGGGACACAACAATATTTCGGATCCTTCATTGGCACATACGCAATAGTTTCTTTGTTGTAAACGATTATAAATGAGAATTTATGAGAATTGTAATGAGTACGAGGAATTATTTTTACAAATGTCACTGAAGACACATGACAGTTAATTCACAGATATTATCAGTTTTAGCAATGGAGAAGGTATAGGCAAAGGAAATATTTCATTCTTCAGTGTAAGTATGACGTCATTTTTCAGTTTTCAGTTATAATTTTTTTTCTCAGTAAATAAGCAATATAAAAAATATTTTGATATATTCTCGATATCAGGAGAAGAAAACAAAGAAATGGTATTTTTTATTTTAGGGCTTAGAAATTTTGAAATGTTGTCAATTACTTAATTTAAAAAAAGTTAACAGATGGCACCAAAAAGACAATATGGAAAATATATACTTTGAATCTTTACGCCGACGTCAAAGTTCGCCATTTTTTGCAGTCCTGTGCCAATTCCGCCCAATCGTGCACGGTTAGTCACACAGAGGCTTATACAGGGGTGGTAAAATAATTTTATTATGATGATTCCAGGTGGTCGACTACCACTACCGCTGCCGGGTGTGCCTTGAGCAGTTCCTCAGCATCAAGAGTCTGCGGCAGCACGTCAACAAACACAGAGGTTCGTCTATTAGTGCGAGCCATCTACCGGAATAATCACGAACCCCATGCTTGTTTGCTTTGTACACTGACCCTGCTTCATACGCCAAAGGTCGTGGGTTCGATTCCCATCCACAAATATTTGTGTAATGAACACTTGTGTTTGTTTAGTGTCTGGGTTTAACATACAGGGTGTATCTGTGAACATTTACATCCCTTTAACCACGTGTTCTACCAACCATTCTGAACAACATTTTTTCTATGATTTGAAAATTCGTATAGAAAAAATCATCTCTACATACAAAGTCGGTCACGTGACTTAGTCATTTTGTATGGGGAGTCGAAAAAATGTCTGATGAATTTCGGAAAATGGTTAAAAAAAAATGTTGTTCCAAATAGTTAATAGAACACGTGGTTAAAGGATGTAAATGTTCACAGATACACCCTGTATGTATCTAAGTATTATATTTTAAAATCCTCTGTTGTCTGACATCTGTAACACAAGTGCTTAAGCTACCTAGTACAGAGTCAGGTCAATGTTTGCTAAACTACCAAATGCGTCATCCGGCCAGTCGATTATCGGCCGGCCAATAATCATGGTTACATTACGTTTTAGATATTTTAGAAACTATCCAAAAAGTCCTCGCGATTCCTCGTCACGGCCGAGCTAATGTTAGAAATATGCACATTCGAAAATGCTTGTTTGAATTCTTTTATTCTCATAACTTTATTCACAAATCATAAAAAGCACTTTTCATATTTTCAGGTACTGAAACGTTCAAATGTGAGGTGGGCAGTCACATGACGACGTAAAGTTAAAGTCAAGCTGGCAACACCGCGCGTGATGTTGGCAGTATCGCGCGTCATGCTGGCAATAACGCGCGTCATGTTGGCAACACCGCGCGTCATGTTGGCAACACCGCGCGTCATGTTGGCAACACCGCGCGTCATTGTGAAATGTTTCCGAACTTGTTGTCAATCGTTGTATGTACAAATAGACAAAGTAAAACGAAGGATGATCAATTATATTCCAATAAACTTTTATTTTCTAAAGTAGTTTTTTAAATCCATTTTCATAATACGATTGCACGATGTGCAATTTTGTTATATCAGGCAGCGCCACGTGTGTTAAAAATAGTAAACTAAACTGCTAAAGAGACGGCTATTCTTCCGCTTAATTACATTATGGCTAGCCGTATTGAATGACGTATGGCGTCAAATAAGGGCTTTTTTGTTGTCCAGTCGCATTCACCGACATCTAAAATATGGGACACCGTGTATCAAAGTGGTAGGATTAGACTGCCCTTCTGCCACCTATGACATAAAATATGAAAATAAATATAAAAAGTAGAATTGATCCATGTCGTCTTCGGTAATAAAAATAAAATCGGATTAGTTACATCCACGTGTTAAGTAGTAACAAAAACAATCAACTTGTGGACTATTTTAAGTAGCTACCTAACTTAATTTGTTAATAATAATACCAAAATTTTTTGTAAATCTTTTTAATATGATAGGTGGCATATGAGCAGACGGGTTACCTGATAATATCAAATTTCTAAATCAGATCATACTCAGCTGAAGTGGTATCGGATGAGATTATGTTAGGAATGAAAAATGTAATTTTATCGAGCAAGAGGTAGAAACTTCATTACGGGTGAATAGGCTTCCCGTTTTTATTAAATTGTGGAAAAAGCACTTGGGGACAAAGTTATTCGGCTAGTTTAGTTTTTTAGAGAATGTCTCTCGATCTTAATCAAAGTGAAGGTGGTTTCTAATTCGGATCTATAATTATAACTATTTCATAATTGTTTAAAATCTCTCATACTCTCACGTACTTACCTACATAGAAATAAAATTTTGTGTAGTAAGAAGCACTTTGGCCTGCGACACCGCTCAACCGCATTCATAAAAGCTAAGCCGAATGAACGAATTATCTTTTTTTTTATCTCTATATCTATATCTATACTATGTATTTATAAACAGATAACTTCTAAAGACAACAAGGCTTATAGGTAAACCGAAAACACGAAACGCTTGCGCGATGTAATTTAGCACAGCGCCATCTATTAGTTCATTTCTGAATTACGGTCCCGAAGCGAAGTGAAGGCGGGCCACTAGTCAATCTATAAGACAGCCACACATCAGGTTACCACAATAAAAATATACCGCGGCCTCACAGAAGACCGACGTAAAGCAGCGCCAACGCTGTTCCGCTGAGTGAGTGACGGTAAGTACTGGTGAAATTGGGTTACACAAGGTTGACAGCGCACGTGTGACACTAATGGTGTTGCTGGTGTCTATCGGCGGCGGCAATCGCTTACCATCAGGTGATCCATCTCCTTATCTGCCACTTATCACTTTATAAGAATAATCTTAATGTAATTCCCCGTTGCGTCCAAGCTATCGCTTACTATTTAAGACATAATAACTGTTTCATTGACGCATACTTATTTGTTGGTGTGCAAATCGACCTGCGACCTTTTCGTTACTGCTCAAACGCGCCGCCATCAAACTTTTGGACGCACAAATATTGTTTCAAATACTTAAAGAGGATTTTAATCAAAATGTTTACTCCAACATTGCGACAAAAGAAAACCATAGCTACATATTTCCATCACATCAGGTTACAAAAATCTGTCAAATTTCCTCTTGACTCTTATCTTACTTACCTAATGTGTATAATCTGTATCAGTGAAGTTGTCACGATTGTCATGTCACATACGTAGTCGAAAATTTTTAAAATAAATGCAGTGAGGGTTTCTTGCAACTGCAAAACCCGATCAATGGCGTTACATTTACGTCAGATCCAACGAGTGGATTGGATACATTTAGACATAAATAAATCATAGACAAAATAATCATAAATCCGCTAATGCAAAAATGTTATAAAAACATAAATGTCGTCAAAGTTGGACATGAGCGTGAACGTACACCATCTATCGGATTTTGCACACGCAAAAACTCTCATTGAGATTTTTTGTTTTGTTTCTCACCTGGAGGCCCAGCGTCGTGGTAGTGCTCGGAGAACTTCTGCACGATGTGTTGAGGTCGTTGTTGAGCGCCACGACGCCGTGTTGATGGGCTGCGGGTCGTACTGCGGTTGTCGGGGCCGCCTGCGCACAGTCACCACAATACACTCTCGCGCACTCGGCTTTGAAGTCGAATTAGAGATTCAAATACTTTTTTTATACTAGAGGCGGCAACGAGCAAGCGGGTCAC
>JABMDO010001760.1:0-10175 GCA_014851415.1 Cnaphalocrocis medinalis
CAGTGAGGGTTTCTTGCAACTGCAAAACCCGATCAATGGCGTTACATTTACGTCAGATCCAACGAGTGGATTGGATACATTTAGACATAAATAAATCAGAGACAAAATAATCATAAATCCGCTAATGCAAAAATGTTATAAAACAATAAATGTCGTCAAAGTTGGACATGACGTGAACGTAACACCATCTATCGGATTTTGCACACGCAAAAACTCTCATTGAGATGTTTTTGTTTTGTTTCTCACCTGGAGGCCCAGGCGTCGTGGTAGTGCTCGGAGAACTTCTGCACGATGGTGTTGAGGTCGTTGTTGAGCGCCACCGACGCCGTGTTGATGGGCTGCGGGTCGTACTGCGGGTTGTCGGGGCCGCCTGCGCACAGTCACCACAATACACTCTCGCGCACTCGGCTTTGAAGTCGAATTAGAGATTCAAATACTTTTTTTATACTAGAGGCGGCAAACGAGCAAGCGGGTCACCTGCTGGTAAGTAATCACCGCTGTCCATGAAGATCTGCGAGATCAGAGAGGTCGCTGATGCATTGCCGGCCTTTTAAGAAGGAGTACGCTCGTTTAAAAAAAAAAAGTTTATATTATAGCACTGTTTAAGGCTTGTACATGCGCGGATTGGGCACTTTTGTGTATGTTTAAACTCGGTAAATCGTTAAGAACGATACCTAAAAAAAATACATGTTATAGACTGGATTTCGATCTTGAATTTCTGACGAGGATTTTTGTTCAATGTTTATAGTTCATTAGGAAAAAAATATAACGTAAACATCGATTTTATGCAAAATATTGGATAAACTACGAAACTAAACAGTTCAGATGACTGATTTTTTATATATAATACAATACAATGTACACTACAATCCCTGACGAGGAATTCTTGTTTCTTGGCTTAATAATTTTTTAATTAATAATATTCTGTTTGTTTGATATACGCGAGTGCGAGTACTCTCTATGCTCAGGGCCGTTGGCGCATGTGTACAGAGCCTTAATGTTTCGACCGCGTTACAACAGCCGTGGTCACAAGCGGACTGGAGGCGCACGGCGTCGTCTGCTACGCCCGGCTTGTACATCTGCGGATACCCTCTCATTTGTTGCACATTGTGAAATAGTGTTACTCACTAAAAGTAACGTTATTAATAAAATAGGTAAATAAACTATACCAGTGGCTGGAGTTTCTTTTCCGTAGAATTCGTCATCATAATTCTTGGAGAGCGAATAGTCCGGAGGTAGCGCACAACCTATGAACAGACAAAGAAATAAATATATTAATTGAGACACAAATAATCAACATTAACCTGATCCCAATCTAAGGTTTCCAGTGTAAAAATTAAAAACAACAAATATATCAATTACACCACTGATGGAACAGGTGTTATAATAATAAGCTATTAGCCAAAGATTTAAATCATAGATATGCCCTCGCCATACTTTGACCGCGCCGATTTGAGTCGCACCTCAAATAACCTAGTTTTGCTCAACTGAGATTAGCACGAATTAGTTGCCGTTTGCACTCGGTGACAGTTGTACGACACGGCTGCCTGGAATTTTGACAGGAAAAAGCACTCAAAATGCCTTCATGTGCCTTTTTATTGTGCAAGAAAAATACTACAAATTCAAATAAAGCGAATGGTGTAACATTTCACTCGTAAGTATTATATTTCATCAATAATTTAATTTATTTTATTTTGTTGACAAAACATCAAAGTCTGATCGGCCAACGCGTGACAGAGAGAGTAGTATTGGCAATTACTGTGGACAAAAAGAGACAACATCATTATCTCGCTGGCCAATATACTTAGACCCGCTGTAGTACTCAGAACTCAGTTGATAACAGCTCATTTGTTAATGGTTTACAATAACCGAGAAAAGTACGGTAGCGTCAGCAGTTTCGATAGGCATTGTTTTAATAGCGGTCAGATATAAAATAGCAATTTTATATCGACTAGAAATCAATAAACATGCAAATAATATTTACGTATTATTTTAAGTGAACGTTAATTGTTTTAGATTTCCGCAAGATCCGCGTTTAAAAGAAAAATTGATCAAAGTTATCCAGCGGGATCGAAGGGATATAAAGGAAGGGAATACTGGTTACCTGGGCAATTTAGTCGAATTTGCTCTTCTCATTTCAAAGAAAATGATTTATATTTGACTCTTCTAGGTCGGCGTAAAGTTAAAAGTATTATATTTGTGTTTCTTCTGTTGTCTTATTCTATAACACAAGTGCTTAAGCTACTCAGTACGGAGTCAGGACATTAAATATGGGGTTGTGTTAATTTATTAATTAATTATTAAATTATAGTAAATATTACTCATTATTTGCTCTTAAGGAAAGGCCTTTATCATAGAAATCAAGTCATAGCTACTATGATGGGATTAGGCATAATCACCACCCTTTATGCGGTTTGGTGATCAAACCCGATATTCGCTCTGTGATTAAAGTAATTATTTGAATAAATAGACTAATGTAATGTAACATTTAGAAATAAAATGTCCCATAAATTAAATTGCTTTTAAATTTAGGAATTGTTGTTATTTTTAGTTGCCCAGTATGAAATTTTGCTGACCGTATTTTATCGTCATAGATAGTGACTTTCGATGACACGCACACGTCATGTCATCAAAATATTGCCTCGTTTTAGGTGTCAGGGCATATCTATGATTTAAATCTTTGCTATTAGCTACTTTTATTAGCATTGAGAAAATCAAATTTAGTTTTACTATCTATCTTATCCATACTTCCATACTTAATATTATAAATGCGGAAGTAACTCTGTCTGTCTGTCTGTTACTCTTTCACGCCAAAACTACTGAACGGATTTAAATGAAATTTGGTATACAGATGATCTAGACCCTGAGAAAGGACATGGGTTACTTTTTATTGCGAAAAGGGGGTTGTGAGGGGTTAAAAGTGGGGTAAAAAGTAACTTTTTTTCCACGCGGACGAAATCGCGGGCGGCCGCTAGTTTAATAATATATACTAGTGACCCGTCCTCACTTCGTTTCAGAACATTAATTCCATTTCGTACTAATAGATGGCGTTAGGAATCGATTTTAAGATTCTTGTGAGCGAGTCGAAGATGTCGGAGAACAGCATCATGGTGAGCCGCTTCTCCTCGTCGGTTATTGAACTCGACTCACCAATAGCAATGAGACAAGGCAGCGCCTTCCCAAACAGCTCGGGCTCGTAGTCCATCTTGCTGAGCGAGTCGAAGATGTTGGAGAACAGCATCATGGTGAGGCCGCTTCTCCTCGTCGGTTATTGAACTCGACTCACCAATAGCAATGAGACAAGGCAGCGCCTTCCCAAACAGCTCGGGCTCGTAGTCCATCTTGCTGAGGCGAGTCGAAGATGTTGGAGAACAGCATCATGGTGAGCCGCTTCTCCTCGTCGGTTATTGACTCGACTCACCAATAGCAATGAGACAAGGCAGCGCCTTCCCAAACAGCTCGGGCTCGTAGTCCATCTTGCTGAGCGAGTCGAAGATGTTGGAGAACAGCATCATGGTGAGTCCGCTTCTCCTCGTCTGTTATTGAACTCGACTCACCAATAGCAATGAGACAAGGCAGCGCCTTCCCAAACAGCTCGGGCTCGTAGTCCATCTTGCTGAGCGAGTCGAAGATGTTGGAGAACAGCATCATGGTGAGCCGCTTCTCCTAGTCGGTTATTGAACTCGACTCACCAATAGCAATGAGACAAGGCAGCGCCTTCCCAAACAGCTCGGGCTCGTAGTCCATCTTGCTGAGCGAGTCGAAGATGTTGGAGAACAGCATCATGGTGAGCCGCTTCTCCTCGTCGGTTATTGAACTCGACTCACCAATAGCAATGAGACAAGGCAGCGCCTTCCCAAACAGCTCGGGCTCGTAGTCCATCTTGCTGAGCGAGTCGAAGATGTTGGAGAACAGCATCATGGTGAGCCGCTTCTCCTCGTCGGTTATTGAACTCGACTCACCAATAGCAATGAGACAAGGCAGCGCCTTCCCAAACAGCTCGGGCTCGTAGTCCATCTTGCTGAGGCGAGTCGAAGATGTTGGAGAACAGCATCATGGTGAGCCGCTTCTCCTCGTCGGTTATTGAACTCGACTCACCAATAGCAATGAGACAAGGCAGCGCCTTCCCAAACAGCTCGGGCTCGTAGTCCATCTTGCTGAGCGAGTCGAAGATGTTGGAGAACAGCATCATGGTGAGCCGCTTCTCCTCGTCGGTTATTGAACTCGACTCACCAATAGCAATGAGACAAGGCAGCGCCTTCCCAAACAGCTCGGGCTCGTAGTCCATCTTGCTGAGCGAGTCGAAGATGTTGGAGAACAGCATCATGGTGAGTCCGCTTCTCCTCGTCGGTTATTGAACTCGACTCACCAATAGCAATGAGACAAGGCAGCGCCTTCCCAAACAGCTCGGGCTCGTAGTCCATCTTGCTGAGCGAGTCGAAGATGTTGGAGAACAGCATCATGGTGAGTCGCTTCTCCTCGTCGGTTATTGAACTCGACTCACCAATAGCAATGAGACAAGGCAGCGCCTTCCCAAACAGCTCGGGCTCGTAGTCCATCTTGCTGAGCGAGTCGAAGATGTTGGAGAACAGCATCATGGTGAGCCGCTTCTCCTCGTCGGTTATTGAACTCGACTCACCAATAGCAATGAGACAAGGCAGCGCCTTCCCAAACAGCTCGGGCTCGTAGTCCATCTTGCTGAGCGAGTCGAAGATGTTGGAGAACAGCATCATGGTGAGCCGCTTCTCCTCGTCGGTTATTGAACTCGACTCACCAATAGCAATGAGACAAGGCAGCGCCTTCCCAAACAGCTCGGGCTCGTAGTCCATCTTGCTGAGCGAGTCGAAGATGTTGGAGAACAGCATCATGGTGAGCCGCTTCTCCTCGTCGGTTATTGAACTCGACTCACCAATAGCAATGAGACAAGGCAGCGCCTTCCCAAACAGCTCGGGCTCGTAGTCCATCTTGCTGAGCGAGTCGAAGATGTTGGAGAACAGCATCATGGTGAGCCGCTTCTCCTCGTCGGTTATTGAACTCGACTCACCAATAGCAATGAGACAAGGCAGCGCCTTCCCAAACAGCTCGGGCTCGTAGTCCATCTTGCTGAGCGAGTCGAAGATGTTGGAGAACAGCATCATGGTGAGCCGCTTCTCCTCGTCGGTTATTGAACTCGACTCACCAATAGCATGAGACAAGGCAGCGCCTTCCCAAACAGCTCGGGCTCGTAGTCCTCTTGCTGAGCGAGTCGAAGATGTTGGAGAACAGCATCATGGTGAGCCGCTTCTCCTCGTCGGAGGACGCGCCGTACACGCCCTGCCCGCCCGTGCTGCCGTAGTACTTCGCGCAGCGCTCGTAGTGCAGCGTCAGTAGCTACGGGATATAGCAGCAGTTTTCAAGTGAAGTCTTAACTTTTAAGTAAACCTTTACTGACCACAAAAAATAAATACACAACAACAAGGAAATGTTATAGAGACTTTTAATGAATTACCTAAATTAGGTAGTTTTATTTTATATTATCAAGACTTGCTTAACATTTTAAAACGCTACCTACTTACCCGAATCCCGCTGGCATAGGATTGCCATACAATGTACGTTCTTCAATCGAGTCTCTTTTTAATATCATTCACATCACGTTGAAAATCAATTGATGAAAATTGACAGTTTTGTATACTTTGATGTGTGGTAGTACGTACATCGATTCATCAGCATAAGAATTTCAGCCAATATCCTGCTGGACTTAGGCCTCTCCTGTAGGCCTAACATACGTTCCGCGACAAAATGTTGTCGACTCTCGTTAGCGAGAGCGTATCCTTCTATCCCGCTCATCGCTCAATCAGGTGAGCGAGAAGCAACTTGCGCCGACACAATACGAGTGTCGACAAATTATCTCGCGGCACGCATGTTAGCTCGGCTGATCAGCAACCCACACTCGCCCACTGCTGGACATAGGTCTCTCCTAATGCACGCCACCGCTCCCGATTTTCGGCCACTCTCATCCAGTTCACTCCAGCCAGCCTTCGAATGTCGTCATCCCATCTTGTCGCAGGGCGTCCAACACTACGCTTACCGAGTCGCGGTCTCCACTCAAGGACTTTACGGCTCCAACGGTTGTCAGTTTTGCGGCTAATGTGATACGCCCACTGCCACTTCAGTTTGCTATTTCGGTGGCCCAGCTGATGTTTCACACAAATTGGTCCAGTTGTGGTAACCTGATGTGTGTGGGAGTACTCACTCTAAGCGCGACGGTGGTGTACTCGGAGAGGCGGGACACGTCGACGGTGAGCTTCCTCAGAAGCTTGAGCAGCATGGAAGGTTGCATGGCCGACGTAAGCGCTACCAAGAAGTCCGACACCGCTTCACGCTGGCCCTTGGTTAGCATGCGGTTCTTGGACAACCTGGGAGCAAATGGTGAAACATTAGACCGGGTCTTCACTTAAAAAGCGATTTAGAGGTACACTTCGATAAGTACAGTAGCGGGTTAAGTTGCTACTAGCGCCGCCAATGAGTGTGTTTGTAAATGTAAAATCCGATAGATGGCGTGACGTTGACGGCAGTTCTAACAACTGTATTGGTTACGTTTTGACGTATCATGTCAAAATTATGAAGTTATTTTATGAAACAACAAATGTCGTCAAAGTTGGACCTCACGTCAACGTAACGTCATCTATCGGATTTTGCATTAGCAAACACCCTCATTGATTTACCTATATTAATTGTGAGGATTAAGAGATTTGTAAAAAATCAGCTATGAAAACATATAGGAAAGTATTAACAAGGAAATGTTTTAGGCGATCGAATTGGTCCAGCCAACAGTGGTGGGGGCAACTCGGAATGAATCGGATGAATTTAAAGATTTTTTAGTTGGTCACTGTTCTAACCTAACCAATAATTTTAACCGACTTCAAAAAGGAGGAGGTTCTCAATTCGACCCGTATGTTTTTTTTTGTATGTGTGGCATTCGATTTCTTCACCAATTATGAATAGATTTTAATGATTCCTTGCTTGGTAGGTCATCATTCAGCGGTGGTCCCATAGACATTTTGACAAAATTGACTTAGTGGTTTTTGAAAAAAAAAACCAACAAAAAATTGATTGTGGCTGTAGTCTTGAAGTCGGTTTTTTTTTTTTCAAAAATTATAATGTCTTTTTTGTTTCACAGAGCTTAGTATGTAATTTCATCACAAACACAGTACGAACCGGTATACAGTGTGCAGCGTGGCGTCGAGCAGGCTGGCGTAGTTCTCAGCCTCATTGTAGAAGTTGGCGTGCTTGATCAGCAGCGGCAGGATCGAGTTGCCGATGTACCGGTTCATCGATAAGGCCATGTCCGACTCGCAGCCGTCGTTCTACACACCAAACAAATTGCGTGTGAAAAATACCGCTCTGGAGACCTATTTTTGAATTGTCGTCTCAATAAAAAATGTGTGACTCGCATGATTTTTGACATCCGCAATTTTTGAAATCATTCGAAAACGAGCGATTTGCAACGAGTGGTATAAGCCACTCGTTTCCGATAGGCGAGTGGTCCGCATTTACGTCAAAATCACACGTCAAATATTAACGAGTTAACACTATACTTTGACAAGATTGGCGACACACTAACACTAAGCGAGCGATTTCAAAATAGGGAAAATTATGAATCATGCGACTCGCGAGACGATGTGACTTGCAAAACGAGTAGTTTTGTTTGGACGAAGCGAAAATTCAAAAATAGGTCTCCTGTACATCATACCACAGAATACTTAATAGTACATGTACAGAAAGCCCACTCCTAAAAACCGTTTATGGAAATGAAGACTCAGGCTACCATAACGTAACGTTGAAATTCCGACCGCCCAGCGTTCAATGCCTACCATTATTCACAACTAGAAGTGCGTTCTCTTTCTATCGCAAGCAACTGTCGCGCGTGCGTCGCCGCTCGTTCGTGATTTTCTACTAATTAGCCCCTCCGGAGGGGACGCCGCATGTACTTGCAAGTTCGATACCTACACGCGGGGTGGGACAGGCCTGATCATACTAAACAGATTGGGGCTATGGCGTGTTAAAAAATCCGCTAGATGGCATACTGACACCGTGAGCCTCCAGTCCGCTTGTGACCACGGCTGTTGTAACGATGTCGAAACGTCAAAGAGTAACTGCTAGAATCCATACTAATGGGAAAGTGGGTCTGTCTATCTGTCTGTTTGTCTTTCTTTCACGGCAAAACGGAGCGACGAATTGACGTGACTTTTTAAATGGGAATAGTTGAAGGGATGGAGAGTAACATAGGGTACTTTTTGGCCCTTTCTTATCCCTCATTTTAGGGAGGTGGGGGGCGCGAGCGAAGCTGTTGGCAAAAGCTAGTGTACTTATATTTAAATATCGCGTTTAGTCGGCTCAACCGGAGTGATACCACTGCCTCACAGAAAACCGGCGTGAAGCAACCCCAGTGCTGTGTTTCGCCGAGTGAGAGAGGGAGGCCCACCCGGGGGTGGGGAGGGGATAAAAGGTTGGCGGCGCACTTGTAACTCCACTGGTGTTGCAGGTGTCCATGGGCGGCGGCAATTGCTTACCATCAGGTGATCCGCCTGCTCGGCTGCTACCTATCACATAAAAAAAAGAACTGTGGTAGATGGAACTCAGTTCTACAGTACGCCATCTAGCGGGGTTTTCACACGCCACATACAAGAATACATATTTATTTTATCTTGAGCTCTATAGAAGAGAGGTTGTTGCTGTCATCTATACAGGAAAATCATTGTGAAAGTTACCCTGTCCAGCATGGTTGCAGCCCTCAGGTCTGGCAGGAAGGCCTCCTCTAGCAGGCGGTAGAACAGCTCCTGCGTCTCGATGCCGTACACGCGCTCCAGGAACAGGCCCACGCTCTGCTTGTGGCCCGGGATCAGGCCGGATGGCATGTCTGTACAAAAAAGAACCAGTGTATACTCTATTTTTAATCATGTGGAATAAACTGACAGATGTCAATGTGTCATCCCTAAACATTATCACTCAATTTGACAGTTGCAAAATGTCAAAATGTATAGAAACTTAACATTTGCATCTGTCAGTTTACTCCGCATGATTAAAAATCAGAGTATAGGTATTACCGTTAAAAACACATTTTAAATGTATATGTGTTGTTTATTGTTCCCTACTACTTTATTGTTGGAATAATACCTTTAAGGGTTTTTGCAAATGCAAAATCCGACCGAGCCAGGTCCAACTTTGACGACATTGGTTGTTTCATAACATAACTTCATAATTTTGACATGATATGTCAAAATGTAACCAATCCACTCGTTGTTGGACCTGACGTCAACGTAAAGCCATCTATCGGATTTTGCATTTGCAAAAAACCCCATGAATATCCGTCCCAAACAATAAAATGCCCCATAGACTAATATGTTGATTTAATCTCGTTTTACGGGAAAGTTCAGACTATAGACTTATAGAGAGGTACTAGAGGTCAAAGATTTAAATCATAGATATGCCCTGACACCTAAAAACGAGGCAATATTTTGATGACATGACGTGTGCGTGTCATCGAAAGTCACTATCTATGAGGATAAAATACGGTCAGCAAAATTTTCATACTGGGAACTAAAAATAAAACAATTCCTAAATTTAAAAGCAATTTTATTTATGGGACATTTTATTTCTAAATGTTACATTACATTTATCTATTTATTCAAATAAATTACTCTAATCACAGAGCGAATATCGGGTTTGATCACCAAACCGCATAAAGTGTGGTGATTATGCATAATCCTATCATAGTAGCTATGACTTGATTTCTATGATAAAGGCCTTTGCCCTACTATTCCTTAAGAAAAAATATGAGTAATATTTACTATATTTAATAATTAATTAATAAATTAACACAACCCCAGATTTAATGTCCTGACTCCGTACTAAGTAGCTTAAGCTAAGCTAAGCTTGTGTATAGAATAAGACAACAGAAGAAACACAAATATAATACTTTAACTTTACGTTTAGACCTAGGAGTCAAAATAAATCATTTTCTTTGAAATGAGAAGAGCAAATTCGACTAAATTGTCCAGGTAACCAGTATTCATCCCTTCGATCCCGCTGGATAACTTTGATCAATTTTTCTTTTAAACGCGGATCTTGCGGAAATCTAAAACAATAAACGTTCACTTAAAAATAATACGTAATTATTATTTGCATGTTTATTG
>JABMDO010001761.1:0-12143 GCA_014851415.1 Cnaphalocrocis medinalis
GATGGGCCTCCGTTACCCTCACTCACTCGGCGAAACACAGCACAGGAGCTGCTTCACGCCGGTTTTTCTGTGAGGCAGTGGTATCACTCCCGAACGAAAGTGGTATACCATTCATTGCCGAAGCATGGCTCTCCCACAGTTGAGTTGAGTTGAGTCTATAAAAATGGCAGCTATAGGACTAGGCAATAAATTTTTGAACATTTCATTCGGTGACGTGAATTGCGTCTACATATAATAAAATATGTTTTGCTATGCATATCTTAAAGAAAATGATACAAATAATAAAAAATAATGGTTCCAAGCTCTCTGTCTGCTGCAACACTAGGGTACACGCTGTGTAAATACCAATCTTCAACACCCTGTTTAACCCCTCCAAAGTAAAAATGTCCAAAAACGATAGACTAAATTCATTGTGATTTTATGCTACGCCCACATTTCATTTCATTAAGTGACTTTAAACTTGAAGGACAATTGTTAAGTGAAAGTATGAAAACCTTTACATGAGGCCATTTTTTTATATAGACAACTTATACTAAAAAGCTTTAAGTTTAAATTATTTAATTCATCAAAAAACAGATACATGCAGATCCTAGCAATGGGATCTTAGTCTATAATGGCGATAACTTCAGGCTGGCGCGGCCATTTTGTATGCATTCTGAAGGGTAAAGGGTGACCGTAAACTTGTGCAACTAAGGTTTTGTGGTTTGGGTGGATGGCAATAATCCGAGTTGCACAACGAGAAAATTGTCTTACCTTTTTTTTTATTTTTTTTATAGAATAGGGGGCAGACGAGCAGACGTATCACCTGATGTTAAGCGATTACCGTCGCCCATGAACACCTGCAACACCAGGGGCTTCACAGGTGCGCTGCCGGCCTTTTACAAGCAAATTAACTTGTAAAAGCTACACGATTTACCTAGTTCAGAACATTTTCCTTAAAATTATTGTTAAGCTAGAAAGTACAGCCAAGATGTAACAATAATATAAATCAATCTCCTTATTACAAATCGTGGTCTAAAATAAGATTTGGTTTAAGTTCGATGCACTTATAGATAAAGTGAAAGGATATTTTTTAAACCATGTCTAACGTTAGTCTCTGTTTACAAAACGGATAAGGGGGTAAGGATATTTTTTTATTTTGTTCATTTATCTTTTCAAAAGTAGTAAAGGCTCCAGTGGCTCGATTATATCATATGCCGGGGGATTCCAGCAGCTTATCGTATCGGCATCGACTTCGATGGAAGGCTCGCGGGCCACCATTTGGTGACCCCTCTAATAGCAATGATAACAATGATGATGTTTTTTTTCAAGAAAGCCAAAATTTTAGTTAAGTATATCGTAATGGTGACGTAATTTCCAGAATACGCACTGCTCCCGCTTCCGTGTTAGCTTTCATTAGTGCGCAAGCGCCTCGTAAACGCTCGAATAATAAACAACTAATCAGATTGACGCAATAGACGACTTTGACAGCTTTATGAGCAAACACTGATTGAATGTCTCATCCGTATCCAATAATAGTCTTCTACTTATCTATATTGAGTATACTAGCGGCCGCCCGCGACTTCGTCCGCGTGGAAAAGTAACTTTTTACCCCCCTTTTAACCCCTTACAACCCCCTTTTTCGCAATAAAAAGTAGCCTATGTCCTTCTCAGGGTCTAGATCATCTGTATACCAAATTTCATTTAAATACCGTTTCAGTAGTTTTGGGCGTGAAAAGAGTAGCAGACAGACAGACAGACAGACAGACAGACAGACAGAGTTACTTTCGCATTAAAAATATTAGTATGGAATAGTATGGAACTAGTATGGATTAGTATGGATTTCAAAATAATTAAAATTCTATAGATATCGACCGAATATCTATTGGTATTGCTTGGAATTAAAGTCACGAAACGAAGTGAGGACAGGCCACTAGTTGGTCATAAAAAAATCGGTAAAAAAACTTTTAAGTTAAACGGTTTTATCTTATGTGCACTGAAAACTAGAAAATAATAATAACAATTAGGTATTCTGAACTTCTAGTACAGAAATATTTTAGTAATAGGCAGAATAGCTTTTAGGCATATTAGACTAAAATAAAAACGTGGGGCCCCTCTGAAATCCTACCTATGGCCAAGCATATCTTTATACTTTGGTAGATCATGAGTTCGGCGTTCGCTGGTGAAGCCATCACGACCGGTTATTGATTGTCAAAATCTCCAGTTACGATTACAGTAAGTCGATGCAATCCACACTTAGTACAGAAGAAAGTATTACAGCAATAGTTAATGGGCCCCACGTTTTTATTTTAGTCTAATATGCCTAAAAGCTATTCTGCCTAGTACTAAAATATTTCTGTACTAGAAGTTCAGAATACCTAATTGTTATTATTATTTTCTAGTTTTCAGTGCACATAAGATAAAAACCGTTTAACTTAAAAGTTTTTTACCGATTTTTTATTTTCTAGTTTTTAGCATTTCCCGAAATTGTCTACCGAATAGGTATTCCTCATTCTTTTTAATTAATTTAATGCATCATTATTACATGGTTTTTTTACCTGATAATTTATTACAATCTAATTCCTCAATATATTGCCCTTCCAGAGACTTGACTCGACTTAAAGCCACGTATGCTTGCCCTACCTCAAACAATTTTGAGCCCAAATACACTACTGCATGGTCGACTGTGCTGCCCATTACAAAATTAAGGGTAACATCCTTCTTTCAGCCGTACCATAATTGAATTTTGCTGGAAACTGTATGACTTTCGGGTGTATAACGTGTATGCTCTGCCAAAGTCAATCCAAACTGATGGTACATCTGTTTCGTACATTTGGGTTCGACGGAACTGGGGCCAAACAATTTCTGTAATGTGGCCTATAGCGCCATGTACCAATCCTTTTGTCCGGGAGAAGACGGAGTCACAAAGTCACATCTATAAGTTGTTCTCAAGAGTCATTTCGAATTCCCTAACACGAAGACTTGACGAAGGTCAACCTGCAGAGCAGGCCGGGTGCCGACGGAGTTAAAGTACCATAGAACATGTTCACACAGTGAGACAGGTTATACAGAAGACCAAAGAATATAACCAGCCCTTGTACATGGCGTTTGTGGACTATGAATAAACTTTTGACTCCGTCGAGACCTGGTCTGTTCTCGAGGCCTTGCAGAGGTGCCAAGTTGATTTGCGATATATCGAGGTGCTGAGGTGTACATGTCACACTTAAGATTCGCAGACGACATCGTCATCTTGGCGGCAACCTTAAATGATCTATAGAAGATGGTGAGCAGCCTGGCTGAATCTTCCAAACACGTCGGTCTTCGGATGAACTTGGATAAAACCAAGGTCATGTTCAACGAGCTCGTTGATCCGGGACCGGTCACTGACTGTTAATGGAGTACCTCTCGAAGTTGTCCAGGAATATGTCTATCTAAGACAAACGCTCCAATTAGGCAGAAACAGCTTCCAGAGAGAATCCAATAGAAGAATTCAGCTAGGCTGGGCAGCATTTGGTAGGCTTCGTCAAGTCTTCTTGTCACCTATCCCTCAAAGTCGCAAGTCGAATGTCTTCGACCAGTGCGTCCTCCCGGTCATGACTTACGGTGCCGAGGCGTGGACACTCACGGCTGGACTAATCCACCAGTTCAAAGTCGCTCAAGGAGCTATGAAAAGGGCTAAGTGGCAGTGGGCTGGTCACATTAGCCGCAGAACTGACAACCATTGGAGCCGTAAAGTCCTTGAGTGGAGACCGCGACTCGGTAAGCGTAGTGGTGGATGCCCTGCGACAAGATGGGATGATAATATTCGAAGGCTGGCTGGAGTGAGCTGGTTGAGAGTGGCCGAAAATCGGGAGCGGTGGCGTGATTTAGGGGAGACTATGTCCAGCTGTGGACGAGTGCTGATTATGACCAATCCTTTTGTAACGTCAGTGCTGATTATGACCAATCCTTTTGTAACGTCAAACTCCTTCAAATATTTCAAGTACTGATGGTAAGCCTCCAGTCTTATAATATATATATCTGTTGGTATTATATTTTGCTAAATTTAAATTATCTATTTTTCGTGTGCGTGAATTAGTTACTCCTGTACTTAAATGGTATAAATTCAAGATCCCTACGAGTAACGGACATTTTATCGGTCAAGCCCCCCAGAGGTCCAGTAGAGGAGCAAGGCTATAATATAAATACAACAAGAGGCGCCCAATCTTGAGGGGAAAATGCTTGCAACATTACATTTTTAGCCTTCCTAATACCATACAGTCCTCAGCACATTTTAACCTATTACCTTAACTTGGGTGGTAAAGCTGCCGCTAACTACGTAGGTACATCTAAGTACCTATTTTTTTAAATCTGTCCTCCTAACGTCACACAATCTTGGACACAACTGTTCTGGACACGACTACTCATGCCCTCACCTATTACGCCATTTCGTAACGACGTCCATCTTGGATTTTAAATTTTGTCATAATCACAGTATTCTACTAGTGTAGCCCTTTCATTTGATACCCCATATTGAGGGGGTTGTGGAAAAATATGATATCCGCCATTTTGTACCGGCGGCATCTTGGATTTACAATGTTATTGATATTACTATATTGTATTGTCATCGGAACTAAAGGTGTGTACCAAATTTCAGATCAATCTGACAAGAGGAAGGTACTTAAATTTTAATTTCTAATTTTGACCCAAATAAATACCGTACGGGTCGAGCTAAATAAAACCGTTTAAGAAAATACATAGTTTTTTTTTATATTCACTCACTCCGCCTGATGGTGAGCGGCCGTGAGATCCAAATATGACATTGACAGGCACAAAAGAACAGACAAAGTGTCCATTGAGTCTGTCACTCTCATCCTGAAAATTAAAGCGTTAGTAAAATATTAAATTCAAATCCAAATTCAAAATTATTTATTGCTCATCAAGTAGTATAAAGAAGAGCAGGAAGCTACCGAATCTCAGTACCTAATATATCATTTCTAGCTAGAAATGATATAGTAGGTACCTACTGAGATTCGGTAGCTTGGGACGCAGCTGCGTCCAAACCGTCGCATTGATTCCCAGCCTGAGAGGATATTATCCAACCAATGGATATAAGATTAACATAGTGATAATACAGATTATACAGAGCAATTCACGTGAGATTTATCAACGACTTAAGGTAACTTGTTGCTCGGCCATGTGCAGAGGAGCTAATCGCGTTTTGAAGCCGGTCCCCCGGGAGCCATGGACTTTATGACGCAATCAAATTGAAATCAAATTACTTGCTATCAATCAAATCAAATTAAAATAATCTTTATTTGCATAGGCTTTTATAACGCGTTTTAAATCGCAATAATACTTAACGGTGTAGAGACTTTACTACCAAAATATGAGCGCCATCGAAAATCACAAGTTGTTAAATTTACTTTTAATACGTGCATACTCGTAAATGAAAAACATGTTTCTATAGTTTTTTTAGATTTTCGCATTGCATTACAACTATAAATTATGAGGACGAGAATTAACCTACATGTCTAATTGAAAAAACAGTTTCTACAGTCTTTTAGATTTTTGCGTTGCATTATAATTATAAACATATTCAAACGGGAATCAACGCGACGTTAATTCCCGTTTTAACATTCTATAAATCTGTTTCCATTTAAAAAAATCGTCCAACAATTTTTATTATTTCAAGAAAAGGTCAGAAATCGTTTATTCTATCATGAATAATACTAAAATAATAAACTGTTACGCAACAAACATAATCCAAGGAGCATGACCTCTGTCCTTTATCAACACCCACGCACAATCAAAACTCTCCATCAACATTGACTAGCACGAATTATTATTGTTAAGTTATAAGTGTTTTATTGCGTTTTTGGATCGCATTTGGATGTACACTCACCGGCTCCGGACGGGGCATAAACTCCCCATCAGTTGTGTCACTCGGTTCGCAATCCATCAAGGATCTTACACAGCATCGCTTCCTATTCTTCCTCACACGATCAACGTTGTTATCTCCGTAATCTACCATTTTATTAATATCTTCACCGGGGCACCGTAATGTATGCATGCAACAGGCGCTGCAGTTTGTTTGTGTCCCGGGTATTGCAATAGATGCAGGTCAGAGGGTCCTCGACCCGGGCGCCGCCCGGCGGCAGATTCGGGAACCAGTAGCTCCGTTTCAACTTCGGAAAGCGATGAGAACAGGACGGAGGTATATCTAGGCTAGATTTACAGCGCTGTTTCAGGCTTCGTTGTTTTTCTGTGCCGCATGCCGCTTTTGCTTGCGTTTGGCGATGACGCGTGCGATATATGACACGTGTAAGTAAATCTTGAATGATAAACACTGAACTGTAATAAGTAAGACTACTACCTACTTGTAAGATCATATGAAACATACTTATAACATGTCCACTGAACTCGTGTACTTTATTCTACAATTGAATTACATTTTTTATTTGCCAAAATAACATGGTGCCTACTAAGGTGGTACTTTTATGTATGTGTTTTGACAATAAGAGCTATGATAGCTCTTAGTTCCTCTAATAAAAATAACATGTAAACTTAATTTTCACGTCTAATCATACATACGTTATCAATAGGTCTTGCGTGTGCTTAAGATCTCGGATGAGGAGGGTCTCTGTTCCTCTTTTTCCAGTTTTGAGGGAGGGAGGGAAGGAGAAAAATAGCGTTAGCGCAGACATTTGGCCATAATAATAATAATTTATGTCTTAGTAAGTTGTAAGTTACAACTTGTATAACTTGAATTCGCCAATTCAGTTTTCAATCCTTTGTGACGTCTAAGAATTAAATTCAAATTCAACTAGTCTCTTACAAAACTTATAAAAAATATTTATTTTCAATTTGCTTAAATAACCCACTATAATCTACGGGCGGATGTAGCCCCGTCCCGTGTAGGCCCGTCGTAGCAGAAGCTACGGCGCTACGACCATGCTACGAACCCCGATACGGCGTAGCTACAAACTTGTCATAATATTTATCAATTTCGAATCTTTGTTTTATTTGTGTTAATGTCCTAGAAGGGTACATGCAAAAAACAGGGAATGTCACTATTTTTTAAAAAAATCTAAATTTTAGTGAAGGCATATCTTTACCTAAAGTAGATTAGTCCCCAATTACTTCATTAAAAAAAAAGTATATAGATGGCGCCAAAAAGACGTTTTTTATCTATGACCGAAGCGAAAAAAAGTATAGAAAATATATATTTCTAAACTTTACATTGCGTTTTTTTCAAAATCGTTTCATTAGGACATTCCCTGTTCATTGCCTGTACCCTTCTATTTATTTTATGTGCAGTTTTATTATTTTAGGTAAGTTATACTCAATATTTAATTACACCAGCGCACGATACTCTGATTCTTAATCATGTAAAGTAAACTGACAGATGTCAATATGTTATTCCTATACATTATCACTCAATTTGACACATGCAAAATGTCAAAATGCATAGAAACTTGTCATTTTCATCTGTCAGTTTACTTTACATGATTATGAGTCAGAGTATAGACATAGATATTCAAAAATATTATATCTGAATGATAAGTAAAACATTAGCTGTTGCATTAAGAGACGCTATTTAACGTTCATGTTTATTATCTTAACAATGCATGGATAGACAGAAAATATGAAATTAAGGGGTCATTTGTTACGTTTTCATGTGTGGCAAATTGAAGTTGATTGATGGCTCTGAATGCGGCAGTAAGAGGCTTAATCCCATAGAAACGTTCTAATTTTATGTATTATGCTTTAAAACAGTGTTAATATTCGAAAGTAATATTCCTTTTTAAAGATAAGGGGAAAAGTCTCTTTAGCTTCTTGCTCTACACTATTCATCTACGTAAGAAACGTTAATACAATACAAACTGAATAGACATTCAGAAATATCAAATACTAATACTGTCTGCAATCGATATTGTAGAAATGCTTAAAATAGCCTCATGCGCAGTGGAGGTTCGCCTATAGTGAAAATAGCACCTAGTTCACTAAATACATTACTAACATTGTGTTCTGGACAGGGGAACCAGGGGACCCAGGGGAATGACAGCCACGTGACAGTGGAAAATACAGGATGTATCTGTGAACATTTACATCACTAATCACGTTTTCTACTAATCATTCTGAACATCATTTCTATGACTTTTGGGAATTCGCATAAAACAATTTCAACTCTGCACAAAAAGTCGGTCACGTGACTTTATTCATTATTTTTTTCATTTTGAAGTCATCGAATATAATTTTCAGGAAGTGTAAGAACAAGGTTTGTTCAAAATATTTATAATCAGCGTAAAATATGAATCATAATAAATATGTAAAAATTTTGCAATTCAGAAAGGAACAGATTTTTATGACCACCGTTCTGATATTTTTTATTATTATTAAAGATGCCAACAGTGCAGTCCATACGCACGTATAGATTGATCACAAATTATACCTGATCCACCTATCTGCAAGTTTAGTTCAATAACGTAAGTAGGCAACTACTTCGGGTCATCAGCAATTGGAACAGTTTAACAAAAACCCTAACAATTTATCATTTAAAATGGTTCAAATTAGCCAACGTCAGCAAAGGACAAATACCGCCTTTGGTTACCAACAATACACAACCCATTTCAAATTTTCCCTTTCATACCTTAACCACTATTTTCATATATATTTACAATTTCGCGTATCTAATTTTAGACCTTCCCTCTAACGACTCACGGCCCAAAAATTGAATTAATTCTATGCGGTTAGCGCTGTTAACGCAAGCCCGAGTAAGCTTCTTAATATTCCTCGAGCCATAGACACGCGATTACCGACTTTACGACTATTGTAATACGACTACACGATTCTTCAAAATGGCCCTAACAGAACCGCTGTTAAATACAGGCTTTGCACGCGACTTCTTTCGCGGAAAAACAGAAGAGTGGCGTGACATAAATTGGTATAATATTAAATCACTTTTCTGTTCGTGTTTTTTTTTCGTTCTTGCATCCATTCAATTTTCATGGAATTGAAAAACCCTATAAAAAATATAATAATTTATTATTATAAATCTGATTCCCGTGTCTTAGGGTTACGGAGGAGACTGCATTGTCAGTCTGAACTTTCTATTTGAAATAATCCAAGCAGATAATGGCCTCTACTTCATAATAGCAAAATCCAGTCATAAATGACCTAATAAGTGTATGAGAGTTTTATAAGAATAAGAATAATAATTTGTTTAGCATAAATTATGTTATGGGAACATACATTTTAGGGACCTACCTGATTGAGAATCGACTAGTTGAGAATCGACGGGTGGACGATTTATTGTTACTGTTTATGATAGTTTAGTTGTGGTTTAGTGTTTCATTATTGTCTATGGTTTTACAGTCATGGGAATGTGTGCTAGCTAGGAGAATTATGTTTTGATATATGGGCGTCAGCCGTTTTATTGGCATCATCAATGGATATTTCTAAAGTAAGAAATGCAATATTATATAAATATCACATCTCGTATATTGACTTGACTCCCGACTAAGTAGGTAGCTTAAGCACTTGTGTTACATATATCAGACAACAAAGGAAACACAAATATAATACTTAAATACATATATTACACCCAGACACTGAACAAACAAACAAGTGTTCATCAAACGAATGTTTGTCCAGGGGGTGAGGATCGAACCCACGACCTTTGACGTAAGGGTCCAAGGGACCAAAGCGCCATTCTGTTAGACAATGTAATCCATAATCGCAACTATTTAGCTCCATAATTGAAAATATTATTTGATCAGTTGATCCATATGCAGATTTTTTTTTTTGTTCTTCTTAGTCCACTTGTATGCCTTAGCACCTATATTGCATACTCGAAGCATAGACCTTTCCTTTGCTTTCCTTGTATAAGGTTCTATGTAAAAGGTTCTAGCCCCAAGAAAGTGCGTCGTTCGTTAAATGTGCAGTAAGAGTTTTATTCGCCCGTGTATAATTCGTGATCGGCGTGTCCTTACCAAGGGAAAATGCACCTTACTACAAGGTATTAACACTCTTTCGCATGTTGTTAAGTCTCCGCGTGGGCGGCGAGTGAAGGTGCACCCTATGCACTGGTGTTAAGGTCGATTTGCGATGCGCATGCGTGCTGTAAGGATCGATTCGGCGCGGCGCGATGGCGACGAGCATGACCTAGTTGTGCAGAGGGTTTCAAGTTCGCCAAATTATGGTGCAGTCTTTTGGGAAGTTTATAAGATTTTTTAAATAAATTATATCCTATACAGGGAGTATCTGTGAACATTTACATCGCTTTCACCATGTCTTTTTCCAAGCATTTGTTCGAAACAACTTTCGATTTAAAAAAAAAAAGCGATTGCCGCCGTTCATAGACACCCGCAACACCTGGAGTCACAAGTGCGCTGCCAACCTTAACCCGGTTCTCCCATTGTATCCTTTTACAGTTCGGCGTAACACAACCCAGGCGCTGCTTTACGCCGGTTTTGTGTGTATCACACCTGTAACACCAGTAGAATCACAAATGCGATGCCAAACTTAACCCCCTATCCCACCAAATGGGCCTCCGATAGCCTCACACACTCGGTGTAACTCAGCGCAGGCGCTGTTTCACACCGGTTTCTGTGAAGTCGTGGTATCACGCCTGCCAAGCCGGCGCCGCGGCGGATTCACGCTGAAGCGTGGCTCTCCCATGGTAAGCTGATGAAGGAATAGACAAGGACGCTAAACCTCGCGTCGCATTCCTGCGTCTCCGTATCGGAGAATAGTTATTACGAGTACTACTAGGCACCCGCGCAAACTTTAGCGTAGCCTGAACTCGCCGATACAGACACGTGCATACAACCCATCAACGTTGGCCCTTAGGGCTTTGAATGCACATCAGTAAGACGCACTGTAATCTCGCGAACGGATCGTTACCTAGCGAGGGTCGCTTCCACTGAAGGCTCGGCAGACGGTGTATCTCGCGCCGCGAAGTCAACCCGCAATGTACTACTCTCGGGACGACCGAGGTCGATGTCCGCACGTTTCATTGAACGCTCGCCTAGACTCATTGACCTCACGCTGCGAGGAGGGTGAGCAATGGACTTCGATAGAGTTAGTTTTGTACTATTGGTAGGTTTAGTGGAAAATAATCTTGATGGAGGTTGTAGCTCAGTGGATCATAATGTGTCCACAATAATAATTGTAATAGTTGTAAGATCATGGTTTACAAAGTATTACTGTAATCTGAATAGATCCTACTACTATTTATTAAGGCGAAAGTTTGTAAGGATGTATGGATGTTTGTCGGGGACGCGGGCACTACCCCTGTTTTATACTACCCTATATGGCGCAATATACTTCCTATTACCTGGACGGTAGGTTGAAAATACGGCGTGTGTTATTGTTTTTGTTTGCGGAGTTTAAGAAAATTATGTCCCTTAATGTGGTCAGGAATAGGTTTACAATGTTTGTGTAGCGTCGGTTCCGTGTAAAACATAACGGCGGGTTTGGCAGAACACGGTGTTAAGTGAAATTGTGGATTCAACAGTGTTTTGGTCACGCTTACATACAAACTGAGGGAGAAATTGAATTGAAACTCTACACTGTAGCAGACGTAGAACTTTGCAATGTTATATCTAGAAGGCCGTTAACTGCATTGGTTGATTATGAGTGTGCTTATTCAGTCATGGTTAGGTAAATTTAATAACGTAGGTAAGTACCTTCTTGTTTGTGCTATTCGTGGGTACCATCACACAGGAAAATCAGGATACCATAATTATAGATCCAGAAATAACCTAAGATTGTATGTGACTTAAAGCAGCGGCTCAACAATACCTTATGGAGAACGAATCCTTCAAAATTAGTCAGCCTGCATGAAAATACGAGTAATAGTGTCTTAATTATGTGTAAATTATACATAGGAACATACATACCTAAAATAAATAGTTTAAATTATTTTAAGTGCTGTGTATGTACAAGCTTATGCAAATAAAGAATACTTTAACTTTGACATTATTTTATTCCCGTGAGAATAGCTGTGCACGAGCCATCCAGCACACAATTGCACAGTAATGAGAAAAATCGCCAGGCACATTTGTTTCCGCACCGCGTATGATGACATTGTATTGTGTGAGGAACAAGTGGAAATGCGTTTCCTCTAGGGAAATGCGCGAATGACCAGGAATTAATGATGAAAGGGAAACATAGCAGTA
>JABMDO010001762.1:0-22327 GCA_014851415.1 Cnaphalocrocis medinalis
CACTACCCCTGTTTTATACTACCCTATATGGCGCAATATACTTCCTATTACCTGGACGGTAGGTTGAAAATACGGCGTGTGTTATTGTTTTTGTTTGCGGAGTTTAAGAAAATTATGTCCCTTAATGTGGTCAGGAATAGGTTTACAATGTTTGTGTAGCGTCGGTTCCGTGTAAAACATAACGGCGGGTTTGGCAGAACACGGTGTTAAGTGAATTGTGGATTCAACAGTGTTTTGGTCACGCTTACATACAAACTGAGGGAGAAATTGAATTGAAACTCTACACTGTAGCAGACGTAGAACTTTGCAATGTTATATCTAGAAGGCCGTTAACTGCATTGGTTGATTATGAGTGTGCTTATTCAGTCATGGTTAGGTAAATTTAATAACGTAGGTAAGTACCTTCTTGTTTGTGCTATTCGTGGGTACCATCACACAGGAAAATCAGGATACCATAATTATAGATCCAGAAATAACCTAAGATTGTATGTGACTTAAAGCAGCGGCTCAACAATACCTTATGGAAAACGAATCCTTCAAAATTAGTCAGCCTGCATGAAAATACGAGTAATAGTGTCTTAATTATGTGTAAATTATACATAGGAACATACATACCTAAAATAAATAGTTTAAATTATTTTTAAGTGCTGTGTATGTACAAGCTTATGCAAATAAAGAATACTTTTAACTTTGACATTTATTTTATTCCCGTGAGAATAGGCTGTGCACGAGCCATCCAGCACACAATTGCACAGTAATGAGAAAAATCGCCAGGCACATTTGTTTCCGCACCGCGTATGATGACATTGTATTGTGTGAGGAACAAGTGGAAATGCGTTTCCTCTAGGGAAATGCGCGAATGACCAGGAATTAATGATGAAAGGGAAACATAGCAGTAAGTACTTGTAAATTTTGTTAGCACATCACAGCACAGCAAATGCTTGAGCGCAGGTTTGTTTTCGCCTTTTTCATGCTATTTGCTCTGCTTGCAACCGATATCACCTAGCGTACATCGGAAGGTTAGGGGAAAACTCGCCCGAAAAAAAACTGGCAGAGAATTTCAAGATTTTTTTGCTTGTCTGCTGTAACCTAACTTCACCATATTTTTTGTTTAGTAGAGTTATACAGTATTATCATCACAAAAATATTGGTTAGGATAGGTTAGAACAGTGACCAGCTAAAAAATCTTGAAATTCTCGTGCGAGTTCTTTTCGGGCGAGTTTTTCCCTAACCCACATCGGACAATTCGCCGTCTATACAACTATCGCCAAAACGCATATCCAATATGGAGATTATGAGCATACTGAGCTGAGTAGCGTGCCTTAAAAACATGAAGTGGACGAACGTAAATGTTCTTATATTTCATAAAATTGTGACATTATACTACTGACTTACCTATAGTTATTTTTTAATCACATTAAAACGACTGATATCTGACCTTCTCGACGCTTATACCTACTAGACTAGATGGATCTTGATTACACGTTCAGATCATTACCTCAACAATTAATTCTGTGTGTCCTATCATACAAGATTAAGGTGGAATTTCCTGGTGTGTTATAAAAACGATCGTTAACCTTTTCACGAGTATGAGCCAAAAAATGCTCCCACATCTGTCCGGATTTTTTCCTAGTGATAGTTTTTACTTAATTCCAAAGGAATTCCTCAAACAATCAGGACAAACGTCTTAGGCAATAAAACTTTTCGACTCCTCAAAAATTATGAAACCCTCAAAGTAAAACTTTCTCAAGTATTCCGTGTCGTATTCAATAGAGTTGGGAATCGATATATTTAGCTCCTTAGATAATACGAATCATTCACAAATTTGATGAGTTGAAAATGAATTGATTGATTTGATTTCTTGAGATGTGGACAGATTGAGTCATTAGCTCAAATGGGAGGAATGTAAGTAAGGGTGTTTCTCAGCGCGATCTTTTCCGAAATGACAGCTCACAGGAGTCACAGGATTAGCAAGCTAAAGAGGTACTAGTGGGCTAGCTATATCAGCCGCCGAACTGTTAGACGGCAGTGTCGCTTCATTGTAATTAGGTACCAGACTCCCCAAATTCTTAATCATGCCGGGCTAACATGCGCGCTACGAGATAATTTTGTCGACACTCGTATTGCGTCGGCGCATGTTGCTTCTCGCTCACCTGACTCAGCGATGAGCGGGATAGAAGGATGCGCTTTCTCTAACGAGAGTCGACAAAATTTTGTCGAGGTGCGTATGTTAGGCCTAATGGTCTAAGCGTATCTCGAGCTCTAATGCAATGCAACAATTTTGGACGTAGGTAACCAGGAATTACACGGTAAAATGAAGGAGGTACTCAAGGTACAACACTAGCTCGCGGAAACTCAATAAAAACTGCCCCGCCAAAGGCTATGTCTTTTATTATTCATTTAGACGAAAAAATGGCAAGGGCACTTCGCAGATTTATTGGCTTACTGACTTCTTCTGAATGATACATAATTAATCAAGGGTCTTTCGCCTCTGTCTGACCTCTTGAAGAAAATGAGATGTGAGAGTTCTAAATAATGTTATTTTTAGTCCGATGATATGTTACCTAAATATTCTCGTAGTTAAGCTCATGAAAAATTCTTCTGTGAAACTACGACCTTTTATCTACCAGGGGATGTTCTTCCAACTAAACTACCAAACAACCTAGCTAGTCCACTTTCTTACAAAACGAGATTCAAGTTATCATGGACTAAAATTTATCTCTCTTTTATAATAAAAGTGAAAAAATATGAAAGTAACAGTACCATTTTTAAACCATGGCTTAGTTTAAATCAAGTTTGTATTAAGGGGGAGTCTAGAATCATAAGTTCTTGATCCGCCATGAGCCGACTACTTATAGTTTCATCTATATTATTTATACCTTATTCAAAATAAGTGGGTTTGGTTCCTACTAGAACACTCAAAGATTTTTTAGGTGCGTAAATTGA
Source organism: Cnaphalocrocis medinalis (assembly GCA_014851415.1). Classification (NCBI taxonomy): domain Eukaryota; kingdom Metazoa; phylum Arthropoda; class Insecta; order Lepidoptera; family Crambidae; genus Cnaphalocrocis; species Cnaphalocrocis medinalis. Next base: position 2,947 of record JABMDO010001762.1, read on the forward strand.
AAATACTTAATTGCTATAGAAGAACTTAAAAAAATAAAATGTTATACCACTATTTTACTACGAGTTTTAATGCCATTTATGAGTTTTTAGGTCAATGTATGAGATGTAGTGTGTAAAAAAAAATGTGGCGTTCAATCTCATCGATTGGTCATGTAGGTACGCAAGGGGATAATTATAGTGCACAAGTATACGTGCAAACACGAGGTCCGTGAATTATCCTCACACCGACACTGACTGTCTTCGTATTTCTCTTCTCTTCTTCAGCAGCATGTATTTGCCCACTGCAGAGCATATGCCTCTCCAATTTCCCTCCACTTCCTTCTGTCGTGGGTCTCCTGGACCACGCTGCCCAGTTTGAGCCTTGATGTCTTCGTATTTACCAAGTTATTATGTGAAGCTAATTTACGAGTGACTAAATAGGTATTTAACTGATACGAAGACTTTGAAAAAACCTCTTGGTACCTACATCAGTTCGAGACAGACCTCAAAGTTGTATTTGAAAAGGGTCGGAAAGTTTACGACGGGAAACTACTGGCTCTACTCGGGATTCGCTGAAATTCGTAAATAGTTTTTGTCGTAAATTTTTTATCCACTTGATATTTTATCTTTCCCGACAAGGCTACCTATGACAAGTTCAAGATACTTATACTCTTACTTAAACATATATTTCACTGTCTTAACTAGAATGGCGGGTATACCACAAAAATAATTACACACAGAAGTTAGACTTGATCTGATTTTGAATTTAGAAGAGTCGTTGACATATGCTAGGGTGTTGCCCGGTATGTGTACATAAGCGCGCGGCCTCTACCAAGACCTCGACAGTTTGACAATCTTATGTCAATAAGTTAGGATAAATGGGTCGAAAAGGCGTTTTTGCCGTTAGTGCGCATGCGTGAGATGACATATTTTTAGCTCTATTGGGCAGTCAGCCTTCTATGTCAATATGTATTTTGTGAAATACTACAATTCTCACTGAAGGTCTCAGAACTACCTTTGTCCATTCTGCTTAATTCAAAGGTTGACTGGTAAAGGGCTCATGGATTAATAGGCCTATTGTACGAAGTTTGTGTGCAATAAAGTTTTAAATAAAAACACATAGTTACTCCATAGGTACAATTATTTTATATAGCACTCCAAAATTATTATGCATAATGCAAAATGCTACATTTTGGTGTACAATTTTTGAGTACACAAATACTTAGACTTTTTTGTTGCGCCAAACTGATTTATAGCTGTTCTGACATAAATATGGTTGATGGCAGACGAGCAGGACGAACCACCTAGTGATAAGCGATTACTCAACATAAACCGTAATAAATACGCATCTTTTGCCCATTGAACAACAACAAATGCTCCTAACATAGCCGCAAACCGCGGAACATTTTCCCGTAAACCAAAAGTGACTTTGGCCAAAGCTCCTTTACCGAGCTTTAAGCAACTTCTAGCTCTTGACAAATTAAATTGCAGTGATAGTGCAACTTGTACCGTGATTAAATTAAGGTGATCATCACCATAGGACCCGTGTCAGGACATCGGCTAGTTGGCTTTTTGGCGATATGCCTTTGTTGTTTAAAGCTACAATGGCGTAGTATGGAGGTGCCTAAGTGCGTGAAATCCCTCCAGATTTGATTTGGTCAGGCCTATTTTGGAAATGAACTTATGTAAACCGACCTGCCTCGGTATGCTGGGCGGAGATGCGCTATAAGTATAGGGAATGCACTCGCTTAGAGCCTTTAATAGGTTAAAATAGTGTGTGTTTTATGGTGCATTTATTTGTAAGTCGATCTAGCCATTATGTGTGTGCCGACTATGTTAACTTGACCACAACACACAGATGAACACGATTTTCAAAAGTTTGTGGTTAGTATATTTAATAAATATAACAGTTCTTTCGCTTTCATACTTATTCTATGTACAAAACCACGTTTAAGAGTGTTCACGTACCGAGTATGTCGTGTATGCTCTGGTAACCGCAAAATCATTCTGATCTGTCGACCCGTAAGCTACGATGCATCCTTAATCCCTACACTGCTGGCGTTTATCCCACAATTCTAACCTCTTGACAAATTAATTGCAATGATAGAGCAAGTAGAAGTAGATTAAATAGTTGAGGATCTATGTTGAGGCAAATGGTGTAAACTGCACACTTGCGTAGGTCAAACATTTTTGGTACCTACACAAAAAATATACTATTATTTAGCCTTATAGCCCCTTATTGTTCCTTATGTTTCTCAGTTCAATATTTTAATTATGGTTTCACATAATAAATGTGCTTCCATCAATCCATACGCCTGCAGAATGTTTCACAAACGTTCAAACTGCGCCACAGATTAGAATTCCAGGCCAGATGTAGATATAAACCGGACATTATGTTGTGACGAATTATAAGATTTATCTACGACTTTTCTAATGACGATGAACTTGGAAGGACCAGGAGGGCAATCGCGCTAATAAAAAAATCGTATGAAACGAAACTGAACTTAAGTTGAACTAGCTATTTCCACATTTCGTACGCGCTAACGTTTTAGCTGCGTTTGAGGTCGCAACTGAATTGCAATTGAAACGTAACCGCTGTCAAACAAGAAAGTTGAAGTGACGCGACTTTTTCAAGAACTTTTGTGATGTTTGGGTTTAATTTCACCTTTTTTCCAAAGAAAAATGATCACGCCTACATTTTTTTGTTGGAGAAGGCTCACGATTTCGATGTGGCGATGGCTCGGGCTCAAACCAGGAGGAAGAATGTGTGTTAAAGATTGCAAGTTTTGCCTTTAACATGACTGATCGACAATTTTGTAAAAACGCTATAGACGTCGAAAGATCTAACCAGGGGGGTAATTGAGTAAACTGACCCCTCCATTGTAATAATATAGGAGATCAGGGTATCCTTTGAGGACGACTATGGGATAACTAGCTCAGAGCCACGAGCCCGACGCCCCTGAAGAGTACTACCAGAACTCACCTGTCTGCAAGGAGTAGGTACAGTTGAGCGTTGTATAGGAGTTTTGAAAGCACGCTTTAGGTATATACAGTAGTGATTCTCTTTGTTTGGTAACATTATAGACAAATAGGTACTTTGACAAATACACCGACAATTATGGAACTGTCGTGTCATAAAAACTAGTGATGTAGAAAACTTAAATCGACCATGATTGTAATACTAGCTAGTATTAAAAATAGCAGGTTAAACGTCCACTATGGTACGGTCCAGTTGTAGTCCGATTTTGGTAAACGTTTAAACTTTAGCGCGATACAAATTGTTCCGAGGTTAGATTATAACCAAAACTGAATGGAAACGAAACAGATACGAACATAAACTTTCAGTTAGCGCGATTGCCTTCCTGGAAAATTAAATGTTTTAGGTTATCCCCCTGTTAATGACTACTTAACTTTTAATGTTATGAGGAGAATGTAATAATTTAAAATAAGTACCCCTAATTATTCAAATTATTGGCAATTTTAAATAACTAATTGTGCAATCGTCATTATATGGGATACATTTACAAATTATTAACAGTTTACAATATTTATAGATATTCTTTTATTGATGGTCGATCGAGCGTATTTTGCCCTACGACCTTCCGTTTCGACTGCGAACTTCTCTTATTCATTGACCCACCACCATTCTAAAAATAACTGGTAATTGTTAAGCTCCAACAAGGGACGACGTCACGGATTGTTGACTAACAAAATGTCACAGCGTAAAAGGACTTTTGTGAACAAGGTTTTTTGGAGCGAAAATTGCTTCTACGCTCAATTTTTACGCTGTGAAAAATGGATTTGTGGCGTGGACGGCTCTCGGCTCTACTTAATTATACAAACGAATTAGTGTTATTTTAATATGTTCCTCTACCCCAAGGCTGTCTGGAAGAGATCATGAGTCGCTATTAGCGATATGACCGCCGAGATTGTATTTATAAATGACCATAAGCATTAAGTTCTGTAATCATTTGTGCAATATTAAGTTAGTATCTATCTATCGATCTATGTTGTATTGTAATTTGTGTTTTCAAATTCTTTTTTGGTTGCACCTTCAACCTTGAAGGTCAGCCACCAGTTTCTTGAACTACTCTCTATCTTTCACGAGATGAGGCCGTATATTCCGCAACCAAGATGTTATCCTACGTCCATGACGCCTCTTCATTCATTATTGAAGACAAGTAGCTAATCTTCACTTCGTTTCAGGGCATCAGGTCAATGGATGGCACTGGGCGTGAATTTGTCGATACCTATAGAAAATAGGTATCTCTTTATAAATAGAGATTGATATTCTTTAATGCACAAAAACAAAACTATCGTTGTTATGACACATTAGGTAAAAATAAACAGTATCAAAGGTCACGCCCTAGGATATTTAAGTTGCACGGTAGTGCAATCAGGCAAGTTTTGCGGCAGTTTTAATGAAGAAAGTTCGCGATATACGCCTGGCTGCTTAAATTTACGAGCAGGGCCTGGACGCGTTTCCGAATATTTTGATAAAACAATTTACCACAAACAACTTGTATGATAAATGGATATATAATTTCGTTAGTAAGGTTTCTCCTACTGTGGTGCAAAACGTTGAAGTATTATGTTTATGGCTCGTGATTTAATTTGTGAAACTAAATTTCATTTCAACAATAGACAAAGATGTGCTACATATTCTGGATAGTTTCTTTATTAAATTAGTTACTATAAATTGAAAACTACAATGTACCACATTAACTATTTAAAAATAAAGAATAAATTATTTTTGCAAAATAAATACGATAAACAATTATAAATTCCTTAGAAGTTCTTTTGTTATAAAATGTTAATGAATCAACCAATACAATTTACTCGATAAAATTCACAAAACCCAGTTTAAAACATTGTGAATGAATGAACGAACGTTCCATTCACTCGGTCGGTATTATGTACAGTTAGGTATTTATTTCCAGTTTTTAATAACGTTTGTGCCAGGAATCGTTTCTCGTTCTCTTTTAATTAAATTTTTCCGACTCCACCGATTAATATAGTGGACAATAAAAAATAAGGCAGTGATGAATATCTGTTCGAGTAAATATTGCTATGGAAGGGAGATATTATTTAAATTAACTATTAGTGGTGGGTAATTCTCGTCGGGATGTGACGTTCGTGGCAGCTTTGCAATCCATATTCCTCCGAAATTAAATCGGAACCAAACTCTGCCGATAGTATAGAAAGCCTCCCCTACTACCTAATATCGATATATTTCTCAATTTCAGAAGAATACGGCCTTAAAAATTCATCACCCTGATACGTTTACGTACCTACCTTGTGGCGTATATGTTTGTCTTAGCAATGTGAGAAAGAACAAAAAAAATTAAGTGTTCATCACACGATTTTTTCCAGAGGTCGATTTCCAACCCCAAGACTCTAGAAGCCACCATCAAAGTATCTGTTGAATCAGTCGTTAAATTGTTTGCACATATTGAAGAATTTACATATACACGTAGCATATCATGATTTGAATGGTTACTTCACTGCATGATCTCTCTATACTTGGGCTGAAGCCCAAAAAATGCTCCTTTGGGTACGGTAAAATAACGAACATAATTCCGGCGAACAGTGTGTTATTTCGAACTTCTCAAAGAGAAACTTTAGAATTAATAGCCACGTAATAAAAAACAAACGAGGCTGAATAAATTGCTTTATGTGGAAATGTGTATTGAAAGTTTTTGTTCTGTTTTGTACGGTAAAAAATAATAAGATGTACAAAAATGTGTAAGCTTTCCTATAACAATCGTCTTATTGTCTCCAACCTCTTGGTTTAGTATTCCAAATTTCAAGGCCCCCAAGGGCTTCCGTCGAACATATGTAATGACAATTTGAATAGCAGGTCCGTCGAAGACTCAATCACCTCTCTTGAGCAACATCATGATACCTATATCTTGTGAGATTTAATCCATATCTGTGTTCTAAAGCCAACACTGCAATAAATTCTTTATTTAATATTTTTTTTAAAAATCCTAACACCCAGTAAATCACGAATTGTTCTCGGTGACAAAAAAAGAACAAAAAAATAAGCTTGACAAGTTCTGTTCAGTCGGATTGACTTGTCTTTTTAGCCACTTCCAATGACCTCCATGATAATTCACAACTTCACTAGGCGACTCAACTCTATTGATACTATCCTATGCGTTAGACAGAAAAGCGATTTGCTCGTCGTTTGTTTCCAGCGCGCTCGCTCCGCTCGCTTCGCTCCGAGCAGATTGATTTGTGTCCGGCGCTCGCGGAAAATTTTGAATTTCTAATCTAAAGCCGCACCAGCCTGGACACTGTGAGCGGACCGCGCTTCGGCATTCAGTGGAATGACCGAGTACGTGGTAGTGAAATGAATGGTGACACAGTATAGGTGATGAACAGGTACAGAAATATTATTGTTAGACAGTCCGGTTACAAAGTCTCTCTTACTTTCTTGATAGTTTCAGCTGAATTTCATTTAGTGATAATAGTGTAGTAAATAAATGTAATAATAAAACTATCTAAGTAATCGCTGCAACCAAAATAGATTTTCACCTGATATAAATCCAAAAATATCTCAAACGTTCACCTGATCACGCAAAGTAGCTCAATCACTTGTGTTACGAATATCAGTCAACAGGTGAATCACTTTATAAGTTCTTTTGGTGACATCCATAATTTGAGTTTACTCATTACCGCAAACCAAAAGATTCCACACTGTTATTAACTGTAATGTGCCATCGTAGCTCCGCGTGCCGTGTTATTTCAAATACAGCTCTCTCGTACTACGAATTACATACGTACTTTTGCTCGTAGCATAGCTCTGATAACAACGCTACGAGTAGCATGCACGTGTTCGTAGCATTGCTACGAATTCCCGTAGCGTTCACCACTGTCACTATACACGTACATTATTAGAATCAAAATGTGTTATGCGACGAATAGTTCAAGATGTAGTGCGTCCTCCATGTTTAAGAGTGAATGAACTATTTTTGGTTCAAAAATTATTAATAATAATAATAATAATATATTCTTTATTTGCTTAAAACATGGTATAAAGTTGTTACGGTACAGAGTGCACATGTTTTGCCAATATATTGTTACGACTATGTGCCCCTGCATACGGAAATGGCTTGTCTCAAACGAGTAAAGGTCTATATATTCCGTGTGTACTACGTATACACGCATAGTCGCCCCGAACCTACGCATCGGAATAGAAAATTATCGAACTCTCCATCGAACGTTCGAGAAGCTCGAATATCGGGAAACTATGTAGAAATCTCTCGAAGCCTATACGTAGCAACATGTCCGATGTCTACAAAGTCTCAATCGAAGTTACGAGAGAAAAGATCGAGAACGTTCTATTCCTTCTAGTAGTCTCGCCCGCGACCGCGCTAGTATAAAAGCGGGACGGGCGAGCCGACGAGTCAGTTCTGAGAACAGCGAAGAAGTGAGTTCCAATTTGGAAAGCGATTATTCTCCTGCGAATAAGAGTGATCTTGTGTATTACCTGCGTAGTGTTTAAGGCAGATTTTAGTGTTTTAATTGTGGTTTGTTACTCGTTGAAATTAATTGCTTTTGTGACTTGGCATTTTACTTGAATCTTACGTACCCGTACCCGCAACAATATTTTAGCATGCAAATATTTATTGATTTAATTTGGAAATTCAATAATTAATTCTAACATACAATATGCTCTTATAAATTTAATAATTCAATTTACGTATTCACACTATATAATAATAATTAAAAATGTCAATATTATAATTATACATGTCCAGAAATCTATTAATTTAATATCTAATATCAAGAAAATCTTTTATGTCATAAATTCTTTGGTCAACGAGCCATTTGTAAAGTTTACTTTTAAATATACTCATTTTATGACTTTTAATATCCTTAGGTACATTATTGTAAAATTTGACGCACATAGATACACAACTTTTATGGTATTTCGCTGATTTGGGAATGGCACCTAAGATTAGTCTTTCAGGATTTCTTTTGAGTCTATTGTTGGCATCATTGGCCTTTTTGAATAAATGGTCATACTTCTTTACAAAGCAGCATATTTCAAAAATGTACATTGCTGGTAGCGGCAAGAGACTAAGTCTTTTAAAAGCTGGTCTGCATGATTCACCAGGCGGAATCCCACACATTGCCCTCACACATCTCTTTTGAGCTATGAATGCTCTTTCTCTATCTGTACTGTTACCCCATATTATGATTCCATAGCGTAATATAGAAGCTATATATGCATGGTAAGTACTTACGACCGTTTCTTTATTCGTAACTTGCCTAATTTTGCTAAGCGCGTAAACAAAACTATTAACTCTATTGCAGAGGTTTTCAACGTGGAATTTCCAACTGAGGTCCTGGTCAATTTCTACACCTAGAAATTTGAGGTGGGGGATTTCCTCTATTTTGTCAATATTAAGTTTGAAGTTATATTGGGGATGTTTACATTATTGAATTGAATAAATGAGATTTATTTAAATTTAATTTCAGGTCATTTTTATCTAGCCATTTAATTATGTTGTCGATAGTGTTATTAATTTCATATTCATGTACATTTATAGGATTATTATTATTTTTATCAGATGTCACAATTATTGATATGTCGTCCGCAAATAAAACGCATTTATGTTTCGTCGCTTCTATTATGTCATTGATATAAAGAATAAATAGGAGCGGGCCTAGTACACTTCCTTGTGGAATGCCGCGACAGTTATTTTTACAGCTAGACGCGAATGGGATCAGTTCATCTTTAACAATTTTACTAATGACCACGCGTTGATATCGATTTGACAAATAAGATGATATCCATGACCAAGTGGGTCCTCTTACTCCAATGGACTCCAGTTTTTCCAAAAGGATGTCATGATTAACGAAATCGAACGCTTTTGATAAGTCGAAAAACAGGCCTGTAGTTAAATTACCAGCGTTAAGATTATGTAATACCGTGCTTACTAGAGTATATATTGCTAGTGTAGTGGACTTATCTTTTTGAAAACCGAATTGCTCATTTTTAAGTATGTTAAACTTAGTACAGTAATTTAGTAATCGCTTATAAATACATTTTTCAAATATCTTAGAAAAGATGGATATAAGAGTGATTGGACGGTAATTGGCTATATCGGTTTTTTCACCTTTCTTAAACAATGGCTTGACGACTGACTCCTTTAACAATGCCGGGAAGGTACCCGTTGAAAAGGAGAAATTTATCAAGAATGTCATGATAGAAAGTAATTCTTCTACGCAAGTTTTGATTATTTTCGTGCTTATACCGTCAAAACCTTCTGATTTTGTGTCATTTAAACCCATTATTTCTTTTTTAACCTCTTCTTTTGTCATGGGGTGGAGATACATAGAGTTAGGTATGACGTTATTATGTTTATTTGTACGTGACTCTGATACAAAAGTATCACTTGCTATATTTATAAAGTAATCATTGAAAGCAGAGGCAATGTCCAACGGGTTTGTCAAGGTTTGATGGTTTAGATAAAGTTCTGGTATATTATTGTCATTTTGAGAATTACATATTTCGTTTTTAACTATTGTCCAAGCTGCTTTACATTTATTTTTGCTATTATTTATATACTTTGCATTACAATTTCTTTTAGAGTAGTGTAAGCATTTTTTAAATATTTTGGAGTACTTTAGGTATTTTATTTTGTTCTTAGTAGTTTTATTTTTATAATACTTATGCCTCAAGAGTCTTTTTGTTCTACAGCAAATTTTAATCCGTTGCTTATCCAGTTTTGTTTGTTTTTGTGGAAAATTATTTATTTTAATTTCGTAACCGGAAAGCAGAGCTGGTAAAACATGTGGAACAATTCGTGAAAGTTTTTAAATGCCTCATTTAAATCTGGTCTGTTCATATACGTCTTGCCATGATAACTTGCTTAGACAATACTTAACTTTAGGATGTTGTCATCGGAATAGTCTTTTTTGGAATGGTGTATGTTTTTGTTTGTCATATTTTTTGTTTAAGGGAAACTTAATAATTGAGCAGTTCATGGTCGGATAGATATAGTGGGAGACTGTAGAATCAGCCTGTGTTATGTTGCTAATAATATGGCAATGCATGACTCCTTGCGTGTGGGAACATCGAATGGATTTTCAATATGGAATAAAGAATTGAATTGAATATTCATCGATTTTTCAAAACTTTTTCACTACAATGTGATGTCCATCAATTTTGAATAAAAGATGTCTCTTAGTACTCAACACCCTATCACCCTACATATCGTCAATTTTACGATGCTACCCAAAAATTGTTTAGCTTTAACTCTAGTAATAGTTCAAAATAGGACGTATTAAAGTGTCCGTGTTATTTACGATTTGAGTCGTGATGAATCAAGTTTTATTGCAGTCACATTCGGTTGACTTCTAGATTTTAGATGGGCTATTAGATTTATAGCCCCCTCACCCCTTTGACCCCATTTTTAGGTCGTTATCTTGTTTGGGAGGCGCCACTGTATAATTTTAATGACCTATGGGAATTATTTCCTTAGAGGTGACTTAGACGTAATTCATGTGGATATCAATGTCTGAATGAAAAGTTTAAGGTTGTGTATGGGCTAAGCATTTTGTCTCGGAAATCGATATTTTTGAGTTCAAATTCAACTAATAAGTACTATATTTTGACCCATATATTGACCTATTTGCCAAACCAATGGGAAAATTCAAGAAGGAAATTGAAAATGTACTCATGTTGTACGTTTTACAATTTTCTTACGAAACCGCTAATATGAGAGCAAGAGGAAGAGAGAGGATATTTTGTCCCAGTTGCGGGTGTACTGGGAAACACCGGCTTCGTCATGTGTACTACATACACATACACAAATCTATACTATTTATAAAGAGATAACTTCTATAGACAACGACAAGGCTTATAGGTAAACCTAAAACACGAAACGCTTGCGCGATGTAATTGGACACATAATCATAAATCATAAATCTTTATTCGCTGTAAACATTATTACATATACATGTAGATGTTACAGAATGCCAGTACTTATGCCTATTTAGCCTAGTTTTAAGACGTGCGAAATTTGAACATTTATTAAATGTTTATAATAAATACACATTTTTTTAAGTAGGCATACAATGTGCTACAAAACTTATTCAACTATCCTATGTAGTCTAATTTAATTTAGAAAGTATGATACATTTATTATGAAATAAAATTATTGCTTATATAATATTATTATCGTGCATTGATTACAAATGTTTATCTATACATGTTTTCCGTTTCACAGCGCCATCTATTGGTTCATTTCTGAATTACGGTCCCGAAGCGAAGTCAGGGCGGGCCACTAGTGTTACATATAAAAAACACCTTTGTAATTACCACATTTATCACAAATCAATTATTCAATTCTTCTCCCGATGACAAGTGAATATAGCCGCCCATGAGCCTCTCTGATCTCGCAGTTGCTCATGGGCAGCGGTGATTACTTACCAGCACGTAACACGCTTGCTCGTTTGCCGCGTCTTGTATAAAAAAAATTACCAGGCAGTCACAGATGCCGCATCAGTGCCTGACTGGTCATGGGCGGCTATGATGCGTTGGATCATTATTTTCTTGGTGATCTTCAAATGGCAACCATCAGAAAATACTGCTGCAGTCAAACACCTAAAGAACTGAAGTAAATAGAAATGGTAGTGGTATTTATCTAATGGTTCACAAAACAAGTGGCCCTGATATTGCACAGTATTCCCCGTTGTTCCACGCGTGCGCGCGCGCAGTATCTGGGAGCGGGGCGCGTTGCGCAGTAAATCGAGCGGTTTACGCGCCTCGACCCGGGTGGTCGCAAGCAGCTACGTTTTGTTCGACAGGATGGTGGTATGCAAGAATGGTGCAATTACATTTTTTTATATAGTCTAGTGGTTTAAGTACTGTGCCTTGAAGTGTCCTGGGTTCGATTCCCGGGTCGAGCTAAAAGTATGTTTCGGATATTTCGAAAATAACTTGGGTTTGTGATCACCAATCCGCATTAAGCAAGCGTGGTGATTAAGCCTAATCCCATCATAGTACCGATGACTTCATTTCTATGATGGAGGTCTTTCCCATATAATGGGACAGTATAGGTATAGGCTGATACTTTACTAATTTTTATTTGATTTGAGGTTCTGCCACTTAGAGCAAACGGATTACCTTATGGAAAGCGATTACTACCGATAGACACCCAGTGGAGTCACAAGTAGGCTGCCAACCTGTTAACCACTTTCCTCCCGATTGGGCATCGAGTACGCTCACTCACTCGGTGAAACACAACGCAGGAGCACTAGCGTAGGATGACTAGCGTGGGAATCACGCCGCCCCATTTTTTTATTTGATAGGTGGCATACAAGCAGTGGGATCACCTTTTGGTAAGCCATTGCTGCTGCCCTTAAACATCTTCAACACTAGTAGAGTCACGAGTGCGCTGCTACTCTATCATCATTCATCATTTCCAGTTCATTATCCAAAAGTGGCTCTCCCCACTATAGCTATTAAACGACAGCCCGAGTGGGCAGGTGGCTAAGGGGTGTTCGCCCGAAGCGCGAAAGGTCCCGGGTTCGATTCCCGGTTAGTCAATTTAGGAGACTACATTTTCTAAGTTGTCTTAGGTCTGGGTGTATCTGGGTTGACGCCCCCAGTTTATTTATGCGTGCACCATTGTACTCAGAGTACAGGGGTTGCCCTGATTTAGACAGCAGGACCAGGTTGATTGGGTGTGATTGTCTGGCGCATTTATTATTATCTATTTAACAGGTTGACTGCATATTGCACACCGTCGTCCCACCCGTGTCATCGTCGCACGCACTAGCGCCATAATTCTGCGATATCGCATAGTTTAGTGCCCGGCGCCGCTCGCTAAGTGCTAGGCGTTAATCAAGACAGGTGCAGCTTTGCTTTTTTACGTGTAATATAATGAGGAGCGGACGTTGTTATTTTCAGATGCAGAATCGATGAAGGTGGGAGGCACCCTGCGGTGAGCTCTGTGTAACTGTTCTGGAAAATCGTGCCTCTACAAATCTACACACGTTATTTATGTATACATATTTATGATAAATAATATCCTGCGAGCGAGATCAGCCACGTATGTTGCATACGGTGTGCAGGACAAGTGTGTGTGTGTGTGTGTGTGTGTATAGGGTAATTGTAAGTGTTGTAAGCGCAAGGACTTGCATTGCAATAACACAATAAGTGATCCTATTTTTTTTTATGTGATAGGTAGCAGATGAGCAGGCGGATCACCTAATGGTAAGCAATTGCCGCCGCTCATGGACACTTGCAAAACCAGCGGAGTTACAAGTGCGCTGCCAACCTTTTATCCCCTTCCCCCCGGGTGGGCCTCCAGTACCCTCACTCACTCGGCGAAACACAGCACGCTATCCTATCCTATCGTTTATTGCCTCTAGCATGAAATTTTTTTTTTTACATTTCGTCCATATAATTAGGACTATCGCGTGTAAAAGTTCCGCTAGATGGTGTACTGTTAAACTTAATTCCAACTTCAACATCATTGGTTATTTAGTGACATTTTGACATCTCACATCAAAAATAACCAATCGTCGACCCGTGTAAGTGGACCTCAATTCTACAATACGCCATTTGGCGGATGTTTCACATTGGATGAATGGAGGCTCCCATTGCACTCTAAATTGCCATAATAATCCGCTGAGACCCCATGTGACACAGCCAGGGAAGGATAGGGTCAAATGAAGGACCAATAGCTTAACGTGCTTACCAAGGTATATAGGAGTTTGTGATCACCAACTTCCAGACTCCAGAAAAACTCAGTAACAAATTCTGGATTAACTCGGGAATCGAACCTGGGACGCCAAGAGCAGCGGTCACCATTGGCTCCTAAACGACAGCTTTGGACGCAACCGGGAATTACATGCTAAGATAAGAGTCAACCTTACGATAGTTAGAAGTGTAATTATGAACAAAAATGTAAATCTACTAGTGCGTACCCGGATTCGATTCTACGACCTCTTATTAAGAAGGTGCACATTCATTTCTGTTAAGCTACCATCGCCTACGCTTCAAACATAAAACAAACCATTTTTTTCGCAAATCAAAACAATCGACATGCGATTCGCTCTTCGAAATAAATCGAATTTGTCGAAACAAAACGACGACGACCGTCCCCGAGCGCTGCCGAGCGTAAAGTGTCGCGTTTCGATCGACTAATCTCTTCCAAATCGAAGGTATAAATAACAAAGAGTGTCTCACATACCGCGAGATCGATATCCGTAATATCCGATCGGAGTTACGACCGCCGCGTATCCGTAGATCGAGCGCTATGCAGAGGTAAAAAATCGAGAATCGATGGGGTATAAACGATATCGATAAAGAGATAAACGTTTAATAAAACCGCGTGAGATCAAAACATTTGAGTTTGCTTTAATTAAATCGTGGTATGCGTTGACATGTGGGAGTTTGAAATGAGATTTTTGATGCCTGTATATTTTAGTTTCTGTTGTGTTTTGTTGTAGTTGAATCTAAAACCGACCGACGTTATATCTGAGATACAAGTACTAGGTATTTTACACTGTGTGGGGGTAACTCCACTTGACGCTGTATTGACGTTTCGTTCTCATACAAAAAAGTTTATACTTACATCTTTGTTTGTAGCAAACATGCGTACGGTTCATGTAGTGGCAATGGGTTGGCCGTATCTGTCGAAGAACTGACAACCGTTGAGGTAGAATAGTTCTGGAGTAGAGACCGCGACGTGTAGGCGTAATACAAGTACAATATCTAATCGTATCTTTAAAAAATAAGAAACGATAAGATATTCTAACGTTGCGGACGATATCTAAATAACACATACATCAGAAAGAATACTATCGTAACATGAGCGCCCGCGCACAGATTCAACAACTAACGTATCCGATAGATTTATGAAGGTAATGGCGAAATCGTAACGTGGGCACGACGTGTCAAAGTTACGTTTTTTTAATGTTCGTACTAACCCCTCGGTTCTTTGCATATTTTGATACGCTATAATACGAGTAGGACAATTTGCTCTTAAAAGTTCAGAAAAACTTTTTTAACTGTGGGAGAGCTACGCTTCGGCATGAATGGGCCGGCTCGACCGGAGTGATACCACTGCCTCACAGAAAACCGGCGTGAAGCAGCCCCTGTGCTGTGTTTCGCCGAGTGAGGAGGCCCACTCGAGGGGGGAGGGGATAAAAGGTTGGCAGCGCACTTGTAACTCCACTGGTGTTGCAAGTGTCCATGGGCGGCGGCAATTGCTTACCATCAGGTGATCCACCTGCTCGCCTGCTACCTATCACATAAAAAAAATCCTAATGCGGTGACGTTAAAAAAATCTAATATGTTTTTCATCGACAAGTCACCTCCCCTTCCTCCATATTTCGCGTCCATACTGCACGCTGGATGCCGTGCGCGCGCGCGATATCGTAAATCTCCCACATTTTTGTGGCAAAATAAGAACGAGTATTAGCCATAAACATCCTCTGTTATAAGATGCCTTGTGATTTAAGATTTCTGACCCTTCAAAAATAAGGTCACAGATCTAAGGCCGTAAATTTTTGGCCGTTGAAGGGTTTTCGTTGTAAGAAATAAAACTAATAAGGTGTTTGTGAATCGAATTTATTAGAGTACACTTGGTTTCTGTGTAAATGTTTTATTTGAATTTTATAGAAGCGACAGGTTGTTGGGACGAATAAATTTGCATTTTATAAGTTTAATTCTGTGTCGCCATCGAATCTGCTTGTGTGGTCATTGTTAAAATTAATATTCCAGTTTAATTAATTTTTTTCTGCTGTTTTTTCAATTGTCCTGAACTGCTCTCAAAATAGTTACACCGTCAGGGTTCATACTGTATCTGAAAGTAATGGCCCACCCTCACTTCGTTTCAGGACATTCGTTTTACTCTGTATCAAGAGATGGCGCTGGGCGTCGAGTGCATCGCGCTAAAAGTTCGTCTTTTCGCTATTGGGATAAGATTGGTCGAGATATGCTGTAAAATTAAAACTCCTTGATATAAATGCATTGAGTACCCTTAACTTACCTCCAGAATTTACATGAAAATCTTAAAATTTACCGATTATTAATACTTTACAAGCTTGCCACTCTTCTATTTAAAGTAGGTAATATTTAAGAGATTCTAATATTAATTTCGGAGGAATATGGATTTTAATTCCACCCTTGCCTGTTTTAAATTTTGGTGACACATTTACCCTTTGTCAAAATTAAAAGACCTACGACCAGAAACCTCCTCACTTGACATTGGTAGAATTAATAGTGCCCAAAAGCACGCAGCCAAAAAAAAGTCAAAAAGCCTTTTATAATCTAGTGAACATTGCTCTCGTATCAACAGATGTCTTCCTTTTATCCTTAAAAAAACGAACCATCTGGTTCAGCCCTATTAATCACCATTAAAAGACCGATAAAAAGTTAATTCCCGATTAACAAATTATTGCGCGGCCTTTATCTGGGACGGCGGGATCTGCCGGTAGCCGGTATCGGGACATCACTAAGTATTTAGTGTCCTGCAAGGTAACAATGCCCTGCAGCTCGGAATATTTCTGTACTGTAGCACGAACGTTTTAAGAATTCGTAACGTCTACATATTATCGTACTCACGCTAGGATTACGATAGTACTTTTTTTTATAATATAGGAAGGTAAACGAGCACCGTGGACATCAGCTACACCAGAAGGAGTGCGGATGCGATGCCGGCCTTTTAGGAAGGTATCGGCTCGTTTCTTGAAGATTTGTCTTGACTGGCCGGTTGGCGCATTTGGTAGTGACCCTGCCTCATACGCCAAAGGTTGTGGGTTCGATGGGGACCCTGGACAAACATTCGTGTGATGAACACTTGTGTTTGTTCAGTGTCTGGGTGTAATATATGTATTTAAGTATTATATTTGTGTTCCTCTGTAGTCTGATATTTGTAATACAAGTGCTTAAAGATAAAGATAACTTTATTTGCGTTAAGATAAAGATAACTTTATTAAGCTACTTAGTACGGAGTCAGGTCAATGTATGAGATGTTGTGTGAATTTATTATTATTACTAGTGGCCGCCCGCAACTTCGTTTGCGTGAACTTTATGACTCTTGACTTAAAGCTGATTATTTAAATAGAATTTAACAAAAATATGACTTATTATAAATGTTCGTTTATAGGTTAATAGATTTTTAAGGCGGCTCATTAATATTTTATACGAAATGCTAAGGAATGGAACAACTTGCCGGCTTTTGTATTTGAAGAGAGCTACAATTTGGGTGTCTTTAAGTCGAGAGTGAATAGGCTTCTTCTGGGAAAGCACGCTACATCTTAGACCTCATTGTCACTCTCCATCAGGTGAGATGAGGTCAAGTGCAAACCCATTTAATATTTAAAATATCACTTCTAATGAAAGTAACCCCCAAATTATTTTTTATTCCATTAGGGGATGTAAGTATTCTATTAAAGTTTGAATCTTATATTTTATCCATCAATTCTGTCAAAGAATGTGTATGCAAAGTTGGAGTAAATTGGGCCAAGGAATCACGTAGTCCCATGAACAAACTTTGAACTCCCTTTTCGCTCCATTAGGGGTTTAAATTCGGAATATCCTTCCTTTTAGGATCTCATCCAAAAATGCTCATCACATTTGACAATTTTCCATTCCATTTCATGCCATATTTGTTATAGTGTAGCTGGGCTCTTAGAGGTCCAAACCAGATGTTCCATGATCTTTGTTTTTTTTTCATGGCATCATAAACTGCTCATCAATTTGAACAATTTTTGTTAAGGTGCCATTAACCTACCTCTTATAGTTTAGCTGGGCTGTTGTGGTTCTACATCAAGGAGCCTGGTCTTCAAAATGTAATATATCCTATAAGTTGCCCTGATATTACATCTATACAATTAAAAAAGTTTCATTCGAATTGGTTCAGTAGTTTCCGAGATTAGCGCGAACAAACAGACAAACAGACAAACAGACAAACAGACAGACAAAAATTTTAAAAATCATTGATTCATGTTCTGTTACTGTTTTTTAGTCGTCCTAAGTTATTTTGAGATAAATATCTTCAATGTACAGACACAGCTTTTTTACATTTTTATTATATGTATAGAAGATTTGTATGTCGTACCGGTACTCTGCACGAAGCGCTTTCGATGACGTATCGTTTCGTACCATATCTTTCAAAAATGTATTGGATACGTTTGTTGAATAATCTATGGCGGACGCTCACGTTGCAATACTACTCTTTATGACGTTTCTGGTTTGACGCAGCGTCAGCGCTGTGTTTTGTCGAGTGAGTGAGGGTCCAGGAAGCCCAATTTGCGGGTTACAGGTTGACAGCGCACTTTTGTCTCTACTGGTGATAGAGGTGACTATGAGTGGCGGCAATCGTTTACTATCAGTTAATTCGTCTGCTCGTCTACCTATCACATAAGAAAACATCGCAGATGCTGCTTCGCAAAGTCTAAACTTTTTTTTTGTGTGATAGATGGCAGACAAGCAGACGAATCAACTGATGGTAAGCGATTACCGCCACACATAGACATCTGCAACACCAGTAGAGTCACAAGTGCGCTGTAGAGTCACAAGTCGCAAACAATAAATTGTAATTACTTAGTCATATGTTACCTATATTCCTTATAATAATAATCATACTACCACAAAGCAAAGCTAATAAAAACAGGTGCAGCGAAACCCAAAAAAGTACCGTCTGCATTTTATAATCATGTAAAGACAACTTCCATTGTGTTGCTAACAATAATTGAAATTCTTTTTATTACTTGTCACACCATAACAGTTTTATGACAAACCCCACCCAAAAACGTAAGGATATTCCTGCCAGAAAATTTTTCTGTGGAGGATTTTAGACTTTGTGAGTGTAGGAATAAGGGTTTTATGAACTTTTAAGTGGTATTCTAAATGAGGTATTAAATTCAACGCATACTTTCGATTTCATCGCCAATCGTTTGTCTATGCCGTGTCGCTGTACTAGTGACATTGTCGAACTAATATGTTTACTTTGTGTAAACAATTTTATGGTACCTACTGTGACTCAACTAAAGAAAATTAGACTAAAAAATCATCATGATTCTCTTCCGCATATCAAATCAAGTCTGCTTTATTCGGCTCCAATTGGTTATTTGTCAAAAAGATGCGTATAATGTGCTTATCTTTTCACATACTTACCTATTATTCGTAATTCCTCCCTATAGTAGGTTGATATTTCAGAAATTCTTTAAAAGCCAGGGGGTTAGGGGTTCAACCCACCCCACTCTCGAAAAGTTAAGATACAATTTAACAAGCTAGTTACTGGTTATATTAACTACTTACCGGCTACCTACATTTTTCTATTTAGTGTCTATTGTGTCTGCTGTCTGGGCCTTACGACGTCAACTTGGGGCGTCAACCCAGAACACCCAGACCAAGAAAATTTAG
>JABMDO010001763.1:0-11171 GCA_014851415.1 Cnaphalocrocis medinalis
TATGCCTTTTAGAACGATTTTTAAAAAAATGCTTGTTTTAATGTGCAAGTTCTTTTCCAAGATGCTCTAATAAATACAATTTCTTTCTTTCAGGTAAGTACTTGTTTATGAAAAAAGTTAGCCAAACCAGCAAGCGGGCGGCCTAATGGTAAGTGATCGACATCGTTCGCGACGCCAAAAGAGGTTTAAAGGTTGGCAGAACACTTGTGACTCTACTTGAGTCGGTGGCTATGGGCGGCGATAATCGCGTACCATCAGGAGATCCGTCTGCTCGTTTGCCACGTATCTCATAATAAAGTTTTTAAGTGATAGGCAGGCTTTAAGTGCTCGTGCTATTGAAAATAAACATCAGAGATGTTTTTTTTTTTTCAATACACATTTATGCAACTGGACGTTGGTGAATAATTTAGTCATCTCTTTTGACAGGAATATATGGCTCACAATATTATTTAGATGTTTATCTTGAATTTATTAAATTCTATTTTAAATTCTTCACACTTGAGTTTAAATTAGGTAATTTATTACTAAAGAAGATAAGTTTTTTTTTATATTGAGGACAACCAAGGTGACCTCACTCCGCCTGGTGGTAAGCGGCAGTGAGATCCAAATATGATGTTGACAAGCACAAAAGAACAGAGTATCTAATGAGTCTGAAGACGAAAGTCTTTAAAGCGTGTGTATTGCCAGTGATGAAACGTGGCCGCTTACAATGGGCCGCTTAAGAAGGCTCAAAGTCACTCAGAGGGCAATGGAGAGGGCTATGCTCGGAATCTCCTTGCGTGATCGTGTCAGAAATGATGAGATCCGCAGGAGATCTAAGGTCACGGACATGAAATGGCAAACAGACGGCCGTTGGGGTGGAAAGGTCCTTGAGTGGAGGCCACGCGCAGTAGGCCGCAGCCGTGGCAGGCCTCCCACCAGGTGAACCGACGATCTGGTGAAGGTCGCGGGAGTCCATTGGATGCGGGTGGCACAGGACCGATCTGTGTGGAGAACTTTGGGGGAGGCCTATGTCCAGCAACGACGTCTATTGGCTGAAATGATGATCTATTGAGTCGGTCATCCTCACCCTGAAGGCCTGCTGAGATGCCGTTTCACGCCCCGCCTATAAAAACCAGGATTGTATAAGGGAGGTAACACATGAACTTTGACAATTTATTATACAGGTTGGATTGGTGTAAAAGTTTAATCTTTCTTTGAAGAACAGCTAATATACTCTCATACTCAACATTAATTGATGGCGCTACTGCCCCATTGGTATAGTACCTATTATAACTATGGAACACTGTAATAGGTCCTCAAGAATTTTCACGATTATATTGACAGAGTATATTTACTTATATAGAGGCACAAACTAAGAAGAAAATACTTACTATAGTGGTAATTTCTATAGACAACGATAAGTCTTCAAATCAAAATTAATTTGAAGTAGGTACTAATCCTATTGTTTTAATAAAACATGTACCTACATACTCAATTTAACAACCATTTACACACGTACCTATACATTTGAAGAATGTGTACGTGCGAAGTTTAACATGCATTATGTATTCAGTTTGAACATCAATATGACAACTCGTATAAACCTTAAATTATAGCCAATAGAACTGATTTCCGAGTGCTATTTTAATGGCGAATTTTATAATTTATTTTTATAGTTTTTGTTGGAATGGTCACAGAATTATAATGAGCGGTTGACATCATGGTTCTCGGGAAACCATCTGGTGAATATTATTATTTAGTAAAAACAACACTAAATAGTAAGGTGTATGGAATAAAAAACAGATCTGAGGCGAGGAGGTAGGGGTGAGGTGAGGTCTGTTTTTCCCGACCACTATAATCTGGACATCTTAAGACAAGAGTGAACAGGCATCTTCTAGGCAAACGCGTGTCATCCTAGACCTCATCGTCACTTACCATCAGGTGCGATGTGGTCAAGCGTTGGCCCATAGTTTAATAAAAAAAAAGAACTCCTATTTTGAAGATGCGTTCGTGTGAGCGTATTTTCTATTAGGTTGGTAAGTAAGGAGACTATTCGTTTTTTTTATGAGATAGATGGCAGATGAGCGAACGGATCACCTGATAGTAAGCGGTTGCCTCCGCCCATATACACCTGTAACACCAGTAGAGTCACAAGTGCGCTCTTCTTCAAATCTTTAAACCCCCTTCCCCCCATTCGGCCTCCGGTACCCTCACTCACTCGACGAAACACAGCTAAATTTTCACGCTAGTGCTTTGTGAGACCGTAGTACTTTCATGCCGAAGCATGGCTTTCCCACGGTGAAAAAGATCAACTTTGTAACGACCTAACAGAGCAAGTTTTTGGATCATAATTTGCATTAAAAAAAATCCTAGATCTCATCGACATTGTGGTAAAACGTAAGTAACTATGGAAAAAATATATCCTACTACTATTATAAAGGCGAAAGTTTGTATGGATGTTTGTTACTCTTTCACGTAAAAACTACTGAATGAAACTTTACCACAATATAGCTTATACATCAGAATAACACATAGGCTACAATTTTTGAGGTTTCTACGAACCTGAAATCCACGCGAACGAATTCGCGGGCAAAAGCTAGTTACTTATAATATACTTACTTCACAAATTTCTTGGAAAACTTACAGTACAGGTACCATTACTACGAAATATATTCAATCGCCCTATATAAGACCAGTCAATTAACGATTACTAACCTAAGTGTCTCGTTTGGTGACAACATACTCGGACGAATTGCGAGATTTAAGCGGAGTGTCGAGATTGGCTCAACGCTCTTATATGGGAAGCAAGGACAGATATGCGACTCAACGACGTACAAGGTTCGACGCCTGGGCGGGTTTTTGCGAGTTATTAAGGACCCTTAATTGGGAAAAATGTATAGGTACTCTGATTTTTAATCATGTGATGTCAATGGGCGGCGGTGTTCACTTACCATCAGGTGACCCGCTTGCTCGTTTGCCTTCCTATTACTATAAAAAAAAACTGACTGATGCATATGTCAAGTTTCTATACATTTTGACATTTTGCATCTGTCAAATGGAGTGATAATGTATGAGGATGACACTTTGATATCTATCTGTCAGTTTACCCCGCATGATTAAAAATCAGATTATAGTTGGGTCATTCTTCAAAATTTAATTTTCGTGACAGTTCTCAAAGTTCAGACTCTCCAAATCCTGAATCATGGTCTCAGCATACCGCCACAAAATAATTACACACAGAAAGTAGGCTGCCCACTTAGAGCTAAAAACGTGTCATGTACTCACGCATGCGCACTAACGGGGAAATACGCCTTTTCGACCACATTAATCCTAGCCTATGACATAAGATTGTCGAACTGTCGAGGTCTGTGGTAGAGGCCGCGCGCTTATGTACTCATGCCGGGCAACAACCCTAGCATATGTCAACGAACTCTTCTAAATTCAAAATCAGGCTGAGTCTACCTTCTGTGTGTAATTATTTTGTGATACCGCGGGCTCCAAAGCGACATCTTTGGACGTAACTAAGACTTACACGGTAAGATATGAGAGACCTATGTTCATATGCTGAGTACCAATCCACCTGGGTACCAATTCTCGAGCACTCGACATTAAAGTCGAATCTGAATTTTGTATGGACGAATTTATGAAATCTTTAAATTCGACTTCGATGTCGAGTGCTCGAGAATTGGCCTCCTGGGGTAATATTATGCCTAAATTATGTAACGTATATTAGTTTATGAGGAGGAAATTGCTCCACGAATTTCGTAACTTTACTTCTAGTGTATTAAGATTATAATGTTCCTTTTTACACACGGGAAAGCATGGTTTTTATGTAATAGGTTACTTAATAGGTTAGTAACATTTACTACAAAAAGCGTTGAGTGTTGGAAAGGGATGGCATGAGCTTTAGAACGGTAATACCTATTGAGATCCCGTTCTGTAATAAAGTGACTTAAGGTACTTTGTACGGAATCAGTAGCGCTACCATGAGTTGACATCTAAAACTGACATAACGTAAACTATTGCTTTGTCTCTTTTAAATACATCACAATGAAAGAGACAAAGCGATAGTTTTCGATAGCGAGGATAGTATTTCAAACTCATGCTACAGGTGGGAAGCAATTCTCGAGTACTCGACATTGAAGTCGCACTATAATTTTGTATGGATGAACGTATGGAATTTCTAAATTCGACTTCAATGTCGAGTGCACTAGAATAGCCCCCCCAGATGTGTTAAATAGAAATAGCAAAATATTCTTTATTCATTTTGATTCCATACAGAACATTTATGAATGTCAAATTTTTAATAGGTATTTTCTAATTTAAATGAATAGGTACTTGCTTGTATACTAGCTAAGTATTAGATAACACACTACATTATTTAAAAGCGCTTCCTCTCTCCTACCCCTAAGTTGCGTACCCGGCAGGGTCCATAATATTGTTCTTACTGTTTTTTTTAACATCTTTTGTACACTATGGTTTGGCAATAAAAATATTGAGTATTGAGTATAAATGTAAGCTTCCACTGATTCGGAAAGTCGATTTCTTCCGAGAAGAATCAGCAAGAAACTCAGTAGTTACTTTACTATATGAGTAGTTGTATGGATTTCCTCTTATTATTTATTATTAATGTATACTGCTGGGATAGCTCGTTACAAAGTACTAGATATCGATAAAGCGGGAACATGAATTCGCCTGTTTTTATTTATAACATGTAAGCGATTTACTAGAAAACGTATCAATGGTACACGTGTGCTGTAAAGTCATTCAGTTTTTTTTAAAGTGATAGGTAGCAGACGAGAAGGCGGATCACCTGATGGTAAGCAATTGCCGCCACCCATGGACACCTGCAACACCAGTGGAGTCACAAGTGCGCTGCCAACCTTATATAAATAAGAGAGTGCCTTGTATTCCTTTATAGTCAAACAAGACAGCTGTCATTCATCAAACCAACACCCATACCCATCAGTTCTTCCCCCATTAGACTATTTACGTCTAATAATCCAAAATATAAAGTTACTAGCTTTTGCCCGCGGCTTTGGTCACCCCCCTCCCCCACTTCCCTAAAATGGGGGGTTAGAAAGGGGCAAAAAGTAGCCTATGTTTCTCTCCATCCCTTCAACTATCTCCCCGTTTTGCCGTGAAAGAAAGGCAAACATACAGACTGACACACTTTCCAGTATGAATCCTAAGTAGTTTACTATAAAATCAACAGCTCCAGCTACAAATGACGTACACATTTCCACGCACCAGTACCCGATATCTCGATAAAACTGATTCATTTTTTCCTTGACAGCCTTTTAAAGAGGCTTCGCGAGCATTTATTAAAAAGCGAATTTATGAAAACCAGAACGCCATTTGGACGCCTCGGTATAATAAAAGAAATAACCGTCTATTTTTTAATTGAAGAAACGGGTCTTTCTGGTTGTGTTGTTGTTCTCCAAAAACAGAGGCTAGTTAGGTTTTTTATGTGATACTTAAGTGGCAGACGATCTGACGGCAACACTACAAGAGACCTATTTTTGAATTGTCGTCTCACTAAAAAATGTGTGACTCGCATGATTTTTGACATCCGCATTTTTGAATCATTCGAAAACGAGCGATTTGCAACGAGTGGTGTAAACCACTCGTTTCCGTGAGGCGAGTGGACGAATTTACGTCAAATCACACGTCAAATATTAACGTGTTAACACTATACTTTGACAAGATTGGCGACACACTAAGCGAGTGATTTCAAAAATAGGGAAAATTATGAATCATGCGACTTACGAGACGACGTGACTTGCAAAACGAGTAGTTTTGTTTGGACGAAGCGAAAATTCAAAAATAGGTCTCCAGGTGTTGCCTAAGATGATTAACTGTATTATTCCTCTACCCCAAGGTTGTCTGGAAAATATCGATATTATGTAGCAAGTTCTACTTATAATCTTTTGTGCAATAAACATCTTTCTTTAAACTACTTATCTATGAGAGAGACAATTTGCTGTAAAAAAAAAACAGGGAAATCTTCGTGACGTCACTCGCCTACACTACTCCCCCGGTTCGACTCGATTATTGAATCACTCTTTCCTAAGTACAGTTGTTAGTCACTTCGATGATAAATTGTTGACTATGAGTCAGTACAATCTTTTATGGTCACCAAATTTTGTCACAAAATTTGAAGTCATTAGGTACCTCTTAATTTGATGAGACACCAGTGTGACATGACCAAAGTGACATCTTAACGTGCTTTCCGAGGCACGAAAAAAAATCAGGTACAAATTTTCCGAGGTCCCGGGTTCAATTCGCGGGTCGAGCAAAAGTATAGCTCGGATTTGTGATCACCAATCCGCATTAGGCAAGCGTGGTGATTAAGTTTAACCCCACCATAGTAGCGATGACTTGATTTCTATGATGGAGGCCTTTGCCCTGCTGTCAGTGGGATAGTATATAGGTTGATACTTTAAGTTTATTGCTAATGAGGACTTCGGGATTAAATCGACTAAAATTTAACAGTGAATATCTTCTATACAATTTTATAAAGAGATAACTTCTATAGACAACGAAAAGGCTTATTATAGGTAAACCGAAAACACGAAACGCTTGCGCGATGTAATCGGACACAGCGCCATCTATGGTTCATTATTGATTTACGGTCCCGAACCGAAGTGAGGGCGGGCCACTAGTCTCCAATAAAGTTCATTGCAAGTATCTGCATTTCCATTGCACGAAACAAATAAAAGCCAACATCCTCATATCATCAGGCCGTAGGCGTGAACAGGTACAAATAGGTGCGCTAATAGGCCGTGGGCTGCAGGCCTTCGATGCAAATCTTCCATACCTTATGATTTCCTGGTAGTTACAACGTTATTGTGACTTATTGCCTGTTGGGAAGACTAAAGACCTCTTGCGTTTGTAGATAAACATTGGTTATATAAGATGTTAATACTAGGAGATGTGATACAAGGTGTATCAGTGAACATGGTGAAATAATAAAATTAAAATTTATATGTAAGACTTAAGCAGTTACTCCTAATTTATTACGAATATCGTAAAATAGAATAGAATAGAAGTAAAAAGAAAATAGTATTGCTTGCGCTGCGTTTCGTCGAAGGATTGAGGTTGCCGGCATTTTGGGGTCATTGTCAAAGGGGCCTAGATAGATACATAGATATTTTTTATTGCACAAAAATATAATATAAGAGTAAAACAACAGCGATAAATACTTAGTACAATAAGGCGACCTTACTCATTTTAAATTTTTCAGTGTCAGTTTTTTTTAAATGAGGACGCCTGATGGTAAACGGCCGTGAGATCCAAATATGTTTTCCTTTTTTTTTTATTTATTTCTTTATTTTATTGTTTTCTTTTCATTCGTTTTCCTCTGTTGTCCAATAAAAGTAAATAACATAAATTCAACTTATAAGTAGCTGCTCGTTTTTACATTTCTAGATCATTTACAGTTGACAAGCCTAGATTGGTCCGTGTGTGACGTTGCGCGCGCGCCGACCCACATCTCGCGGTCAGCTTGCGCCATGCGGTAATGTCAACGATGTGTGGACCAAGTGAGCGGAGCGGTCCATCATCGCAATCATTAACATTCCCAGTTGCGTCCAAAGCTTAGACCGGGGTACGCTTGCCTTGAACATCTCCCAGAATAACGTCGTAAGACCCCAAAAGCGTTTTAAAAGACAAAAACATTTGATTTTCTATTGTGTCTGCTGTCTGGGCCTTACGACGGTTTATTTTTGGTATAGCAATTCTTTGCAATTTATTCTTAAGTAAATATTGCACTTAAAAATCCTCGGAGGGTTCAGGTGGGACTCGAACCCACAACCTTCCACAGTCCACTGGATATTGTATAGGTCTACAATATTGATGAGACTATCGTCAGCTTATGGCGAGTTAAGCACTTACGAAATTCGTCGGCTTAGTAAGGGGTTCGGTTAGTATAATTGGTAGTACAGACACCCGGACTGTGATAAGGGACTTGTTTTTTAGTTTTACTTGCAGTTGTTTTATATTTTGGCCCAAATGAGACATTCGCGGCGACGTAACACAGACTAGTATGCTCTTCCCAGAATACCTTCGTATGGAAACGCTTAAGCTTAAGCCTTAAATTCCTGCTAAAGAGCATTTGGAGCCTTTTTACTTTTTACCGCATTTGCTCAACTGATCGCCACTAGTGTCTTGCGAAAGTCATTACTTTGATTAGCACTTGGATATATCGAAAAATGTTAACTATGTCGGTAATTCTGCTTGACGACCCGCTTAGCTCAGATCAGTGGATAAGACATTTATTTACCAATCATCATCAGCAACCCACACTCGTCCACCGATGGACATAGGTCTCCCCTAATGCACGCCACCGCTCCCGATTTTCGGCCACTCTCATCCAGCCCACACCAGCCAGCCTTCGAATGTCATCATCCCATCTTGTCGCAGGGCGTCCAACACTACGCTTACCGAGCTTATTTACCAATACATGAATTTAAAAAATACTTTAGCCCTTTCTTACCAAGTAAGACTTGCAATTTTTAACTTAAGCAATAAACATGAAATTTATGGAAAGACGTGTTTTTATTGACTTGTACGTATTTCAAAATAATTGGTAGGTTAGTGCAATTTGTGATGTAAAATTTAATTTAATTAACGTTGAAAAAAAATATTCACTTTAAAGTAGGTAACTATATTTCAAGGATTTTTTTACTTATTGGTAAAGAAAAGTTCTACTTTGTACATTGTACAGCCACACATCAGGTTACCACAACCTGTCAAATTTCCTCAATTGATATTCAACCTAATGTGTTTGACAGTAAGATGACAATCCATTGAAAAAAAATACAGTTTTGTATACTTTAATGTGTGGCTGTACGTACTTTCTTAACTTACTCTGCACTCCTTCTGGTGTTGATGACCATGGTGTTCTCTTACCATAAGGTGACCTGCTTGCTGGTTTGCCTTTCTATATCATAAAAATAATGTATTTATCTATCTGTAAATTGAAAATCACATCACAAGAATTTAGCTATCTCCGTTTTCTTTTCCATCAATTTCTTTTCGTAGATAAGTAAAATTAAAAAAATAATTTCTTCTATAAAAAATATCCAGGTGCTGGTAGTCAAGCAATAATCGAATAATCATCGGTGGAAGATGAATGATAAATCGATATGTATCATGATTGATTGATTGTTTAATCGAGCGGCATCCGTCGATCAGAGAACTACTTTACGTCGATCAACTATCTAGAAATAAGCTACAAGTACTTATTTATTCTGCCACAGTGCAAGGAGAGATAGAAAGACAAGGTAGTAGAGAGCGTCATAGTGTTAGCCGAAGTGTATATAGATTAACTACCAATCGATTGTTGACCTCAAAAACTATTAAAGATCGATGTAGTGCAAATATCAACAGTATCGGTTTTGCTTGATTCTGGTAGAAATCACACTACTATAGATAATATTATAGTATTCAATTGGTGTTATCAATAGTATTGCTCAAATATCTCTATCGATACTATTGGCACAAAATAATTACACACAGAAATTAGACTTTAGCCTGATTTTGAATTTAGAAGAGTCCGTTGACATAATTATGCTAGGGTTGTTGCCCGGCATGATAGGTACATAAGCGCGCGGCCTCTACCATAGACCTCGACAGTTTGACAATCTTATATCATAAGTTAGGATTAATGTGGTCGAAAAGGCGTTTTTGCCCGTTAGTGCGCATGCGTGAGTATATGACATATTTTTAGCTCTTAGTGGGCAGTCAGTCTTCTGTGTCAATATGTAGGTATTTTGTGCTAATGGCACCAGTCCATCCCCTCTTGGTACTGACCAAGAGGGGGTGGACAGCGGGAATAAGCCTCATTTCCCTGATGTTGCTGATGATGGATACCCGTACCTGGTCATCTTCTACATCTACACCAGTGTTTCCCAAACTTTGTTATGCCATGACCCGGTAATTTTCATATTGACCCTTCGTGACCCACTAAGTACCTACTTTCAAACTCAAGCTGGTTCCGTACTCATGTTTTTAAGATAAGACGACAATGTCGCGACCCGGTTATTACGTTTTGGTGACCCGGCACCGGGTCGCGACCCGGCTATTGGGAAACGCTGATCTACACTAAGTATTTTATAAAGAGATGACTTCTATTGACAATAACAAGGCTTAAAATTGCCCAATAAGACGGAAAACTTGCGCCATGTAATCGGCACCCAGCGCCATCTATTAGCAAAGATCGGAATTAAGTGCAAACCTAAGTCATTATAAGTCTATTTTATTTGTTACAGATATTGGATGCAAAATGCGGTCAGAACCTGCATTTTGGCTGTGACAGACGCAATCGCCTCATGATTCCAAGAAATGTAAGGAGGTGAGTTTCATCGATATTTTACTGTTAAATTAACGTTAATGTAATAAATAGGTAATACAGGGTGTATCTGTAAACATTTACATCCCTTTAACCACGTGTTCTATCAACCATTCTGAACAACATTTGTTCAACAACTTTTCTAAATTCTTCAAAAAAAAATTCGACTCCCCATACAAAATGACCAAGTCACGTGACCGACTTTGTATGGAAAGATTCAATTTTTTTATGTGAATTTTCAAAAGTCATAGAACTAAACTTGTTTAGAATGGTTGATAGAACACGTGGTTAAAGGGATGTAAATGTTCACAGATACACCCTGTATAAGTTATAATATGATTACGTTTCAAATAAGTCTATTACTTATAACAGCCAGCACGCAGAGGGTAAACAATTATTAATTCATTTTAACTAGATTTTTTGGTTTTATTTTCATAGTATTGAGACTATTTTAGTTATGATTCTTTACCATTAAGTTCGACCCTTGGTACGAAGTTGTATGCAAGAAAGTTTTAAGTTAATAAATCGCCATAAAAATATTAAGGGGCTATACGAATGAAACTAGCGCCGCCAACCTATTTACACTGATTGTGGCGAAAATACGATCTTTTTTTAAGAAAACAAACCTTACAGACTTAGATAAACAAACTAGAAGGCTAGCACGAACGTTTCAAAGTATCGTTTGATTATTTATGAGCAATTTTGTATGAAAAAAACACAAGTTCCAAATTAAAATTCCTTATTATGTATACGTACGATACGAAGAGACTACCGACTTTTCGAAAAGTTTGTGCTAGCCCTATTAGATTTTCTATTTACCTACCTATAATAATAC
>JABMDO010001765.1:0-12171 GCA_014851415.1 Cnaphalocrocis medinalis
TGGGTCCTCTAGTATGTGAGAAAAAAAAAGAGTTGATGGATCGATCTAATAGGACTATTATTTGCAGTGTACTATAAAAAGTTAGTTTTAAGCTATAAAACGGATAATTAACATATATCTTCAGCCCGCGCATCCGCTTCAAAACTATAACGTTTTGGAAAAAAAACACGTATTACTATAGAAAGCATAGTTCTTTATTAGATATTACTATAAATACTATTGAAACATAACAAAATATTTTACGAAGACATATATTAATGTGTAAAACAAAAAACTTAAAAAAAAATATCATAAAAGGTTAGTAAACAAAAAATGTTACTTTATACGAAAAACCGCGCCTAGTATCGAATTTTGGCATAACTTTCCTCGAAGCAAGTTTTTGCATGAATCATGCCATCCTTTGCTTTTTATCACAAGCTGCATTGCAGCTTCTGTTACTATCTTATTACACATGGCGTTCGATGGCTTGTGTATTGGCAAGGCAACCTAGATTAACAGCATACTTTCGTCACCATTTTCTCTATTATCTGTAGAAATTCTTCATTCGTTTGGTTTCTTACAATACGTGGATCAAAGTTGGTTTCTTGCCAGTTTATTAGCTCAATGTAAGATTTGGCTTCAAAATTAAGTTTAGGCTTTTAAAAACTGCGTGGTTTTCAGTTGCAGGTGAATTACGTGCTTTTCGAATTCTTCTAGCTGCAAATTCTCGTGTATGGTTTTTTTCATCTGTTAACATCGATAATAGTAAATTTTCTTGGTGAGAAAAATATGCGTTTCGTTGAATAACAGGGTATATGACTGCTTTTAATGCACTTGACAAGAATCGCGAACTTTCAATCAATCTCCACAGGTGTCGTGATCCGTCTTTCCATGAGGAATGTGTCTTAATTTGGAACCACACGGGGTCATATAATTTAACAATGTATTGAGTCAAAATAACTAAATTGCTTGATAGTGTTGGCGTAGAAATATAAAGACGCAAGATCCGGTTTCCCTTTGTAAACTTCGTGGAAAACTGCAGAAGCAATCGCTGTTGGATACTCCATAGCGGTCACATATATTTTGCGACAGCACCGATAAACTTTTCACAACCTTTTTAATGATTTGATGATATTTTTGCATTTGGAGTGATAAGTTTTTAGTATCTAAATGACTCTTATATGCGAGACCACAAGTATTGTTGCCTTTTTCCACACTCCTTTAACTTTTTGGGTTACAATTTCGGAAAATGAGGGCTCTTTGTTACTACCATTTTTAATTTTCACCTGAAACATTTCAATACATCCTGGTATGTTGGTAACATGGTAATATGGTATTATATCCTCAATAGTTCCAAATATGGGGCACTTGTATGACTGTCTGTTATTTGACATGATGAGAAAAAAATATTTCCAATGCCTAAAACACAAATTACACATAGTACAATTTCATAAGATTTTACCAGAAACTAGCCTCATGGATACACGAATTATCTGAATGTTCTTACCTCAAAAGCCTTCTTTTAATAAACAACACAGCTTATTTAATAAAAGTAAAGTGTATTTGACTGGATACTCTTTAAAATATGGAACTATACCTAACGTCAAACATGTAAGCCAAGGTGTAAAAGTGGGTACTTGAACGTTTTTTCTTCAAAACTTCAAATGCGTTGCGCGGGCTGTTCCACTTAAAATAATTCAAAAAGATTTTAAGGGGTTTATAACGATACCTTACTTCAACATAATATCGCTATTAGAAATCGATCACATAAAAAAAAATTTTTTGACCCACCCTAGTGGACACCCCTACCGCATCGTGTTCCAAAAATCTCGACAATTGAAGAGGAATTTAATCAAGTTCCAGTTATATTCGTCAGGCCTCTTATTCGATATCCGATAAAAGTAGAGGAGCAATATTGGAATCGTGCCCGAACTCCAGGAAACCGCATTATAATAGCTAAAAATAGTATGTTGATTTTTTAAGGAAGCACGTAGTATTTGAAATATTGACTGTGGCGGGTACAAGGGGTCAAAGTCAGGCTTATTGCCGCTGTCCACTCTCAACACCCACATAAATGTTTAAAATTCCCGTTGTCCACTCCATCTTGAAAGGGGTAGATAGCGGGATGTTTTAAAAATATAGTCACTGTCTACCCCACCCCAGAGTGAACCAACAGAGGATGGAGAGCTATGGATGGATAAGCCTAACCTGAGGTCAAATGTGTCCATAATTACTTATTTGTCGATTCATGGTTCACCAATAAGTATATACCGTAATGCAACGTGAAAATATAAATTATTATATAGGTACTGTGATGTGTGGGGGTGGATCATAAATACTAAAAGACTGTTATCCTTGTTTCCTGTTTTTATTCTTCTCTGTAATGAATATTGGATTGGTTACCGGCCATAGATCTTAGCCAGCACCGAAGGAGTTTACCATCGTTACAATACCTACCATATACTATAGGGGTTTCTGACAAACTTCGTATGACCCAACCACAGATCAAACAAGTAAGAGAGATAAGTATGCTAAGATGACTTCGTTCGGGCCAATGCATTTGACCACCTAACCCGTTTGATTTACATCAAGGGCAAAACCAGATTTTATGAAAATTGTTCAGTAGTTATTTCCATTCAAGCAAAAGCTACTTACTCTGAAAATAGCGTTTCATTTCAAATATAAAATACCTACAATGTTTATGTTTTTCTTCTTTAAAATCTGTAATGTAATGTAAGTAGGTACATTGGGGAGCCATCATAGTTTCTACGAGTATATCTCTCTTGAACTGTAGACTCAACTATATTTAGAGGTATGCGTTTGTGTCCATTGTGGATAATAGTCTGACCACACTCACCATAAGGCTTCTACATACAAGTAGCGTCAGCATAGTACTACATGACTGCCTCTTTGGTATTAGTTGAATCGAACTTTAACGCGACTATCTCCAGGTCAGGCCAATATTTGTTTTCAGGCCATTATCAATATAGCCCAGAGTCTGAAAATGTGTTGCCACAGCATAGTAATTAAAAGTAAAGCGGGTTATTAATTTAGTAGCTAAATAGCGAATACGATTCTAAACGATTTACACTTGTAACAAAACTGTGGCAAAGGCGTTTGTGTCGCTGTTCATATTGGTCAGTAGGTTTGATGGGAAGTAACTGTTATACTCGAGCAAAACACTACTCGTAGCAATTGAAAATTAATGAATTATGAATTAATGAAATATAACACCGACTGACATAATTAAGTAGTCTTTAAGTTAAGTAAAAGATACATAAGACACCAATCTCCCGCCTAATTTTATTTGTGATGTCTAGAGTCTAGAGTACGCTGTTTATTTAGATGATGTTTTAATTTATACTTATAACAAATAAAAATAAGCTCAACTAAAGTGACGATATTGTTATGATCACAGGTCAATTTCACCATTACTGTACGATCGTCTTTTTATCCACTTGACGTTGGCAAAATTAACTACGTAATCACAACGCCTAGCACCCAGTAAAAATTAAATAGCCTCCTTCAGATCTAAGACCGTACAAATTTAAACTTGTGTCAATATTATGGCTAATACTCGTATAAAAACTTATTTTCTAAGCAACAGATGGTGTGAATAACCGTATTCTGAGATGCGAAAGATCGTCATTCATCTGAGTAAGGCATAAATTACTCCCACATCGGCAGAAAAAATGTGGTAGAAGAATTTTTTCCGACTTATTTATTTAAGAAAAAATTGCGTATGACGAGTTTTTGCGGAAAGAGTTTTTTAGGGTTACGTGGCGAAATGTATGCACATTTGGTAGCAAATATTACACATTTTCAGAAATTATAAAAACTATTGTCATTAACAAACATATATTTTTGTCTTGACGTCTTAAGGCCCAAATAAATAAATAAAAATAAATAAAAAAAATTGCAAATAACTTAAACCTAGCACAAACTTATGATCAATAAATAGTTTTACAATTAGTGCTTATATTATTAACATTTTACCTGAACTAGGATGCCCGGCATTTCAGGCTAAGCAAGGGTCTTGGTGTAATTTACTACTATAAACAATAATATTACTATTACATAATTACATAATTTATCTCAACATAATTAACATAATAATGTCCTCATACGAGGCAAAAACAATTGATTTTCTATTGTGTCTGCTGTCTGGACCTTACGACGCGACGTTAACGGTATTTTGGTTAGGTATTGTTTATAGCTGATGCTCTGATGGTTTAAATACTGGTCCGTGGTCTCCGGGTCCTGGGTTCGATTCAAGGGTCGAGCAAAAAGTATGTTTAAAATTTTTCAAACATTATTATTCTTTCCATACCAACCCAAATTATTTAGTTATATATCTCTGTTCCCTGTAAATACATAACTCGGTTTACAAGATTACCTAAAAAACTTCTATAAATACTGCGAAACCCTTCAAGGGTGATTCTGAGTCGTCACTTGGCCGGTCGTGTACTTGGCCGGTTTTTATTACAAAGGATTTATTGAACCATTCATGTATAAAGCGAAAGGCATAAGATCAAACGTTTTTCTATTGTGGCCCAATATTCCAATAGTCTACCCTCGACAGTAGTTATGATTGTTCACAGGACCATGGCTCACATCACAAATGTAAACACCTTGACTCTTATGACAGGACTATAAGGTTCATATTTGAATGAGAATCTCAAATACCTACTTATAAGTCTACACAAAGTGCATGTGACTGTACAGTTTCATACATAATTGGTTATTCTGGTTTGAACATTTTTCTTTCAATATCTGTTTCTGGGTATTCGACCATAACAATTTTCGTGGATGTTCCGCTTATATTATTTATTTGCAATACCTACATATGACTAGAAGTAACATAAGATAACCAAGAGAACATAATATGCGCCTGTATATTAATATCATATGCACTTAACATGACATTAAAACCACCAGTCTTACTGAGGTTTCTTCTTCAGTTGCTCTGATCTTAGCGTGTAGGTAATTTTAGTTGCGTCCGTAGCACTACCATGAGTTGAAATACTATCTCTCGCTATCGAAACTATCGCTTTGTCTCTTTCATTGTGATGCATTTGAATGAGACTAATCAATAGTTTACGTTATGTCAGTTATAGCATAGCTGTCGATTTGAAACTTGGGGCAACCCCAAAGAGTCTTAACCGTCCGTCTTAGCCTAATAATCACAATATGACTGCAGTCTGAACTTTGTAATCTTGTAAAAATAGGGAAACTAGACCAACTGAATCATGGTTTTTCACGTTTCAGAGTCCAGCTAAGATCATGTCTAAGATGAGGGTCTTACTGCCGCACTCAGAGACGTTAATTAAACCTTGATTACCGCTTAAGTAAAAAAATATACTTTATTATAGTAGACATAAATACTGACCATAAATATGAAGATAATGAGCATTTAGGGCAAATGTCTTCTCTCTCTGAGTGCAACATTTTTCACTTGCTCTTGGTTTAACAGCGATTTTTACAGCAGACCCTTCTGCTCCACCGAATGTCTTATCTGGAAATAAGTCCCTTATATTTTGTCTCTTCATATAAACACCCCTGCAAATTATGTACAGCCCCTGAGCAGTAAATATGATTACAAGCTTCCGGTCTCGGCGGGTGCTCCAATTCCATTTTTTAACCCTCGACGCAAAAAGCTCACGCCTATGTGATATTGTTGCGATGTTGTTCTATATTTACGTGGAAAAAGGTATTTATTATTTAACATTTATATTTATAATCTGTAACAAACATCATTGAGCCATTTTGTATTTAACATGGTGCATATTAACTTAAGTTAAGAACGTTTAAAGGACGTAACCCGATTAAAAATAAAATTAGAAAAAGTCGTTAAAATAAAATAAAAATATAAGCACGGTCTTGTGTACCTACAAATTACATATCTACTAATATTGATGATTTTGATATTATATGATTTTTTTATAATGGAAGTAAATAAGTAATAGATTTCTATTATAAAGAAAAGGTCTTATACAAACCAAAATGAAAGTAGTATATATTATGTATTCTTAGAAGATAACGTGCTTATTTTCTGTCTCAAAAAAGTGTTTTTTTTTCTAGTAAAGCATAAATTTCACTGAACGTGAATAGAACATAAAGCTCGTAAGAAGAACCTTTAAGAAGCTAATAGTCGAGATAAAAATGAATACTTAATTTACCACGGGTCGGACAAAATATATTTTTTCATTCAGCCATTATTTTCACCAATTTCGAATTCAGCAAACACACGTGAAATAAAATGTTCATTAGCGGTTTCAAAACAGTAGGTAGAATAAACAAGGCAAAGGTCGGACCTAAAAGGTAAGTGGGATGTTTATCAAACCTTACAGGAGTAGTGTTCTTGATGAAAAGGCTTTTGGTTGGCAACTGATTTATTCTTTTTAAAAATGTATAGTTGAGATATAGACAATAAGTTTATAAAAGTATAAAAGGAGGTGGGTTGCTGGTCGCCAACAAGTAGGAACCTTTATATGACCTGTGACCTAGAGGCTGCTTAATTCATGACTGTGTTGTTGGAATTTTATTCCACTTCCAGCGAGCATAAAGCTATTAGATAGGTTGTTAGATATACGCATTGCATTACTTTTAACTAAAAATATTAAAACGGGAATAAAAGCGACTTTTCTTGTTAAGTATGTACATTGTATGCACTTACTGCTTGAGTGTTTCGGCTACGTTGCAGCAGCCGTGGTCTTGTATGTACTGTAATGTACTTAATGTGTAATGTAACTTAACAAGAAACGTCGCGTTAATTCCCGTTTTAATATTTTATAGTTATGAAGCTATTAGGTAAAATTTTATTCACAATACGACTTGAAAATGTTCTAAGATATCGACTACCTGATTACCATATTATGATAATAAATTATATGGACCAATGTACAGTCAACTCCAAAAATATTTATACACTTTACGACTTGTCATAATACATACGAAAGTAGAACGACCTCTACTTTCTTATATGTATTGTGACAAGGTCCTAAAGTGTATACATATTTTTGGAGTTGACTGTACATATATGCGGTTACACGCGCCAGTGAGGTTTTATATATATAATTTCTATTGATACCTACCTAAAATGACTTCCTTTACTATAAATACGAAGGTGACAAACTTGAAGGGGGCAAATGGAAATAAAGAGTAAAAGCAGAGGTACGTAACTGCCATACGTACGTTCTAGTCAATCAGCTTTAAACCCGAAGTGTGAATAATAACTAACCCAAATACATCGAGCATACATGTATATTACCAGGTGTTAACATATATCAACCAGCGGATCCTATACAGATCATGAATGTTAGATAGGCGTTAATTGAAAGCCGTATTGTTAGAGCTGGGTCTATAACACGGAGTAGCGCTATGATTGGGGTCCTCCAGTTCAAATAGGGTGGTTAAAGGTGTTAAAAGTATTGAATTACACTACTCATTAATATTACTTTCTCATTATGATCTTTCCAGTATATTTTTATTCGTTTTAGTTTAACCCGGCGCCACACAGTCAAAATATGTTAACAACGACAGTAGGGTTGGGTCGACAGGACCCAGTATAAGGAAAACGCATAATACAAAAAGTTTAAAATTAATTGATTTGTGGTTGATCTATCTGTATTAAAACGATTATCGTTATAGGTTTTGAGTAGAAAAAAAAAACAACATGAGACGAAACTATCTTTTTAATTACTTTTTATAAAAGTATCACAAATAAATAAAAAATAGACAACTCTGTTATAAAGTAATAAATTTTTGTACAAAAAAAATTTTTCTATAATATAAAACTAAGGTGTTACATGGTAATCAAGTAATTAATAGACTAAATATGACCATTTGTATTAGTCTATACGTCAGTCATGGTATACTTATCATCTGCGCATCTCGGCAGTAGGTAAAAACATTGCACGCTCACTGCAGATGTATTTTGTATTCGGAGTCGGATTCTTGCGAAACCTACTAAAATCGCTGTAGTTACGTTCTTCGCGATCATAATTGTAAAACTTCTAAAAATAACAAAATGACAATATATAAAACCAAAAATTTTTTTTTTAAAACGGCGAAAAATTACGACAGAAAGTATGGTTGGGTCATATTTACCTTTTTCGCGTTGTGACCGTGCCTATCACCCGCTGCGGCCGCAACACGCCTAATTGGCGATATCCGCACTAAGTGCGGACCGTTAGCTCCAGCTACTGAGAAGTTGGCAACGTTGCACACAAATTTTAAGAAACACGCTCATTTGAAAACTGCTCGGGTCAAATAGACCCAACTGTGCGAACGCCGGGTTAAATGGGTATATTTGCGTATTGTTTTCATTTTGTAATAGACTGTCTGCCTATTGGAAAACATTTTTTTCCTACGTATCTTTTTCTCCGTCACTTTCACTCACCCTGTAGGGATTTTATTTTGGTTGCGACCATAATAAAAATTTACATCTCTTTAACCAGGTCCTGTATTTATAATTCTGAACAACATTCTATGACTTTTAGAAATTCGACCAAAATCACGGGAATAGAGAGAAAGTGACTTAAAAGGTTGGCAGCGCTCAAGTTGGTATCTATGGGCGGCGGTAATCTCTTACCATCAGGTGAGCCGTCTGCTCGTCTGCCACCTAACTTATAAAAAAAGTAGGTATATAAAACTCGCAAAGTGATTAGTCACTTGATCGTTTTTTATATAATCACTTTTTCCTAAATAACTTAGATATGTTGTAACTTTAATAGTTTACTCATTATCATGTACCTACTGGGTTTGTGATCACCAATCAGGCAAGCGCGGGGATTAAACTTAATCCCATCATAGTAGCGGTGACTTGATTTCTATGATGGTGTCCTTTACCCTGTAGTGATAGTATATAGGCCGATACTTACTTAACTTTTACTTAGACATGGTGTAACCCGTTTAATAAATATAGCATCACCCGTTTGTTATTTCCTCGTCTTTGTCAAACTTTGTTCTTTGTTTGGCGTCTTTCGATGACCAACTTTAGTCTCGCCATTACCCCAAATTGACCCATTGTGTGTTTAGCCATGTCATCGGCGTGGGAGGGTGTGTTTAACTAAAGAAAAGGGTAAAAAGGGGAACTTAAACTGTTGGAAAATATAAGCGATACTAAAATGGTCGAAGTTGTTGAGGCGGACACAACTTTATTACTGTGTAAATGTAAACGTACCTATTGAATATTTGAAAGAAATACGGTTAAGGGTGTGGGTATTAACCCAAAATTGACCGATTTTATTCAGTCATTGTCAGCGGCTATCTGTGGAATGTAAGAGTGTAAATTGATCACATAATCGAAAAAAAAAATTAAACTGCGTAAAAAACTGCTGACCGAAGTTAAAGGAAGCGATCTAGTATTAGTTATCGATACTCAAAAAAAATTAAATAAATAAATAATAAATAAAAATCACTTTTTGACACATGATCTGGTTGATTCAAAAATGTGCCATGCGAATTGATATAATTATAGTAACATAATATTTAAGTATGCTGTTTTTATGTTGGCTAGAAATTTAGTTACCAAAATTAAAATATTCAGTATGACGTTGTGAGTCTACATAACGTGTCAATATATTATAGCCGATTTCATAGGTGAATTAATGATATGTCGAGGCGGTATCGACAGGGATTTACGTCCATTGTACCAAATTCAGGCTGTAAGTAGAAAAAGAGGCCAATACGGAAATAGTATCGAGAGCAAAGTAATCCAGTTTGCTACAATACTAGATACTATGTAACGTAACTTTTTAGTACCATATCGTAAACAGTAGCCTAACTCAATCTAAGGATATCTTAGAGATATCCTTTTATATTTATATCCTTTTGATATTCTTTTAGATTTAGCAAAACTTGTATGCACTTTTCCATAAATATTCATGAAATAAATAATGAAAACTATAGTGATATTTTATAAGCTACAAACGTTTATTCAAACCAGGATAAAGCACTTTAGTACCACTAATATTAAATAATATTGTGGTTTGATTAAAAAAAACAAAATAAAATTTGTTATATTTTATGAGAGTGTTTCGTATTTAAGAGTTTTAATTATTTTCGTATATTTTTTATCTTCAGATGATTAGTCATCAACATAATTTATCATTATTATTTCCAGTCTCTATTTATATTTGGGCATTCGCGCCTACCAACTTGATAAAAAAATTGTTTTAATGATCTTAGTGACACCAGCCCGACGTGTCATGGGTCGGTATGGACTCTCCTCGGGCCATGGCCTGAGGTATACTTACTGGTGGATTTCGTTTTATTAATAAAAGTTAGGGTAGTTTGTTTTCTCTGCGATAGCTTTATAACCCGTCTACCCACATCCTTCCTTATAATGAGCACTGCGTGTGACTGTTAGTCTCCAATACATCGCGTAGACGTATACAATAAAAAACAGGGTTGCTCCGCTTTCACGCCTGTCTTAACCAAAAATACTCATACTTTCCTCCAATTTACTACGCCCTCAGCACAAGCATGTAAGTACAGAAGTCGCGACGTCGCCCGCAGACACCACTCGTTCAACGCGATTTATAGTTCCTTAAAAGCCCCAAATATGCCGACATGATACAGTATTTCAGTACACTTCCCGCAGCTCGGTACGTCTGTCCTGATGGAAGTTATTGCGGATGAATATTCTTCTTTAGAAGTTCCTCGCAATTTCGGAGTGCACGAGCAATTTTGTGAGTAATT
Source organism: Cnaphalocrocis medinalis (assembly GCA_014851415.1). NCBI lineage: Eukaryota > Metazoa > Arthropoda > Insecta > Lepidoptera > Crambidae > Cnaphalocrocis > Cnaphalocrocis medinalis. The sequence continues at coordinate 10,684 of JABMDO010001765.1, forward strand.
TTCTTTCAATATTATGTGGTATAAAGTAAAGGCTAATAAATTAAAATAATGAGATGATTAATCATCAAATTGATTCTTTTCTAAGCATACATTCATAATTGAATTATACCTAACTCTCTGTGTGTTCTCTGTTTCATTGATTTAGATTTTTTTTTTATATTTACCTATCTATTTAACTAACAAGTCAAGTAATTTATTTATTTAACAAGTCAAGTAATTTTCCAATTCCATAGCTATTGAAGTGGTATTTTTATGATATGCAATAAAGGTTTTATTAATTTAAAATACCTACTAATAAATTAAAAAAAAACAATAGTGTGATTTCAGACTGGCCACTTTTACGTTTACTTTGTTTAGTTTGCACTAGAACTAGATCGTTTAAATAGGTACTCTTCTATCTCTCTCTATCATCGCGTATCAAACGAAGCTAAGTTGAGCCCTTACGATGCTAATATTCTGTCCTTTGCGCAAAATAGTCTCGAGTTCCTTTGTAATGCGAAGCTGAGGAGTGAGGGTGGTCCGTCAAAGTTTTCTGTGAAGGCTACAACTTGGAATTTCTCAAGACATTGAATAGGCAGTGCCTCGATAAGCTGCAGTATCTATCTAATACGCCATGTTTTTCCTATGCTGATATTTTGTTCATAATGCATTTATTATATTATGTACGTTCTGAAAAAGTATTATGTATGGACCTAAATTTAATTTTATTTTATCTTAAAATTACTTGGTAATAAGTAATAATAACTTTTTGATTGATTTGGGAATTGACACTTAATAAGGTGTGATTGTGAATTCTGATACTTTTGACACTTTGAGCAATGTGATCTAATAGTTTATTATTTAATAGTGGCGTAGGCTGTACCTACTAAGTTTAAAATTATTAGGCGCAAGTCAAATGCTAATTTTATAAATCATACGTTGAGCCCAAACGTTTTGTATTCATTCATTTTAATTTGTTCCGAACGTCTGAACAAATAGTGCAAAATAGTGAAAGTGATTTAAGAAACAGTCAAATCAGTGATAGTGATAGTTTTAAGTCTAATTTGTATTAGGATAGCGCAAATAGTTACTATAGAAAAGTGTTTTAGTTATAGTATGTTTTGTATAGTTTATAGTCATTGTTTTTTTGTATAGTTGATTTTATCGTGTATAGTCTTAAGGAAATATTGTAATAGTTATAAGATTGATTAAATAAAGAATGTTGGCTCCGCTTCTTAATTTAATAGTAGGTACACACCCTCTACAAAGAAGATGAGAGAAAGCCTATGATAGAACGAGCTTTCATACTAGCTAACTTTTCATTTTCGCTGTGACTTTTCAGCTAGCTATCATGTTTTGCTATTTCCAAAAGTTTCACTGTAAAATCGCTTCATTGGGCTTACGCCAAACTCGGCGAGTCCTGAACTCAAGACGCAAGATAAACCTTCTTCACAAAAACCTAGTTAGAAATTGTTTTATGTATTTATCTTACGTATCGAGTCAGAATAC
>JABMDO010001766.1:0-12133 GCA_014851415.1 Cnaphalocrocis medinalis
TGGGATAGTATATAGGCTGATACTTTACTTTACTTTGCTGGCTACGGAAGATCATAAAAGGAAATAAATTCAAGAATACAGTACAAGTTTGTGTGGATAAAGTTGACCTCACTATTTCGCTCAGGTTGTGCAATGAATATTGCCTCGCCTTTTAATTTCTAACGCTAATAAAATCGTTGGAGATTGCTTAAGATGATTAAGAGCTTTAACTTTTAACGTAAACAAGATAGTTTTAAGATCGATTCTGGATACCGGCTTTTATAACATCAAAAGGTTTTTAAGACTTTACGGGAACTGCGTTTTTGCTTAAGACTTTCTTTTTAAAGTCTTGGGTGGCAGACGAGCAACGTCAGTCTTTTCGATTCTTGTCCTTTTCTTAATAAGCAGTCGAAATATTATACGATTTTTTAGCACTCATCCTAACTAACAGCTATCATCAAACTAAAAAACAATCTAACACTGTTAACTTCAACAGACAGTTAGAAATCTAGACGCCAAGTTGCCCGAAGAATCCTACGGAATCTCAAATGTTTGCTTGGTAACTAATTCACTTTATCCATTGGGCGCTCCAATCCAATTATTAGGATAAACTATGGTATTCATATTTTGAGTAAGTTAATTCCTTACAAAGTGAAAGTGAGCACTAAGAAGGGATTTTTTAGCAAAAGCCTCTTTAAGATGATTTTGTATTTTTTTCACAAAATCAACCCTTAAGGGGGTTAAAAGGGTGTTGGATGTTTTTATAAAGTCTATCATATTTGATGGAAATTGGAATTTAGTCTGATAAATAATTTTAAGACGTGTTTCTTAATGTGTTCGTTAATTGTTTTTGTTGTCAAATAAATACGTTTCTTTCTCTTTCTTTTAAATAACTTAAAATTAAAACTAAACAACTTTTCCCAATGACGACAACATACAAAATATATGTCGGAACGTCAGAGGTTAGGTCCAGAGCGTACAGGCATAGTGTGGGCAGAAATAGGGATCGTGCAATGAAAATCACCGGGTTACACACTTAACTGATTTAATTACACCACTGAAACTATTACAATCGCAACTCTAGGTATCTAGGTCTTAATTTGAACACTAAAACACTGAACGAGTAGCAGGACAGTTCCGCGATGTTTACTCGGCGACGGTCAGAATCAAACTCCCTCCAATCGCTCCTCGCGATAACGTCACGACTCTGTCGAAGCGCGCGAAACGATCGAAACGCGCGGAATCGTAGTTCCCGCTGTCACCGCTTGGCGCGCTTGCTTCTCGTCGGTTATGATCTGTGACCGGATGCGACACGGCCATCCTGCGATGACACACGTCCTCGTGTGTAAATCTGTAACAATACAAAGACAGCACAGTATCCGCTCGACCAGTCCTTACTCTATTGGACCTAATCGTCTCCAAAAATAAAGGAATCTAGAAAGTTTCTCATGATTGTTTCCTTTATTCTAACACCAACTGTTATTACTAACAAGCAATCATAATAGCTAACCAAGCAGGTTTGTTACAATTTAAGGGTTACCACTACAGATTATAATTAAGAAACGAGATCAAGAGATACATTCGCACAGTATCGTGTTGCTCGGCTTTTCCTGACCTAGTATTACACCTACGCTCATTTACTAGGGATTTTCAAATAATAGAGACACTCTACATTGGAAAACGTAACTTCATTAATCATCATCAACCTCATTTGATTCAATGTAATGTAACGACGTTCAAGACAGCAAGAGGTTACATTGCTCTTTTAATTAAAATAACACGAAGATAAGGCGTTCGTCTCATAACAACAAATTATTACTCAAAATGATAATTTTACGAGAATAAACAATGACTACATGGTACTCCCATGTACAACTCCGAGAAGAAATCATCACGTTCTACATAGTTCTGTTGCACATAAAATTGCAATAGTAGGTACAGAACAAAACCAAAAGCATGTGTCCTTTCGACCACGCATGGACCGGACGACATTTTCCTTACTCAGTTATAAGCCATTCTAAACTCATCGGTATGTCCTCTCAACCAACCCTCAGGTCTGGCCCGGACGATACCATCAAGTTACGTTCAGTTTCCACACAACATTGACCTGGACCGGACGAGTGTGTCCTTTCAACCAGCTACTCACTCGAGCATGGCCCGGACGACCACTGTCCCTTCGACCAGTCAAACTCTCAAACTCTCAAACACTTAAGGTTGGACCGGATGAATGGTGTCCCCTCAACCAGCCGCTAGCAGCTGCAGGCCCGGACGACATTATCCCTTCGACCACCTTCACAATATCCGATATTTTTTTTTAAACGTGGTTAAAAAGACTTCATGCAAACAGAGATAACAGGTCACATACCTCTATACTATGAACTGCCTTATTCTGCGTGAATCTGTGCTTCGTGTTCAACGATTTCATGATCTGGGTTGTACATTTATTTCATCACCTCCAATACCCATAAGAAACACGAGATCATTACGCACAGTACCGGAATTTACTAGATAAACTTTCCTTGATCAGGGAACAAGACGAACCGCTATCAAATAAAAAAGAGACTGGCTCACCAGATGACGTCCTCAAAGTACCCCTCGACAGCCGTTGCTCGCAGAGATTGACCTCCTTCCTCGCAGGCACTCCACCTCCTTTTTCCCTTTTCTTGACAATTCGTAGCTATGTGTCCAAGGTTGCCACAAATGTAGCAAGTCACCGTTGAAGTCTTTTCGGCTGTACGTGCCGCAGTTGAGGAGTCTTGTAAAGCTTGGATAACATCACGCATTTGCTGAATTTGAATTTCAAAAAAGTAACCGCACACTTGAGTCTCAGAATCTCAAAGAGTAACCGCCACCGTGTCTCATTGTTATTTTCACTCCGAGTGGTTTCATTGGCACGATTTGGTCCCACTTCTGATGTCGGAACGTCAGAGGTTAGGTCCAGAGCGTACAGGCATAGTGTGGGCAGAAATAGGGATCGTGCAATGAAAATCACCGGGTTACACACTTAACTGATTTAATTACACCACTGAAACTATTACAATCGCAACTCTAGGTATCTAGGTCTTAATTTGAACACTAAACACTGAACGAGTAGCAGGACAGTTTCCGCGATGTTTACTCGGCGACGGTCAGAATCAAACTCCCTCACAATCGCTCCTCGCCGATAACGTCACGACTCTGTCGAAGCGCGCGAAACGATCGAAAACGCGCGGAATCGTATTCCCGCTGTCACCGCTTGGCGCGCTTGCTTCTCGTCGGTTATGATCTGTGACCGATGCGACATATATTTAAAAAAAATGGTACCTACAGCAGGAATCAATGGAACTTTGTCAAAGAAAAAAACTTACTTTATTTGTTAGACTTCCAAGCATCAATCGAACCATTAAAAGAGTATTATCGCTATCGAGTGGAAGCAAACTGCACAAGGGCTCTCGAGTCCTCTTGACTTGGAGCTCTTACTTGAAAGGCTTAGAGCCTCAACATGGTTTGAGGGCAGTTTTTGCACGCTGCCATAGGCTATACCATAACAAATATGGAATGAAATGGAAGGCAAATTTGTCAAATGTGATGAGCATTTTTGGATGAGATCCGATAAGGAAGGATATTTCGAACTTAAAGGGGGTTCCAAGTTAAGTGATGGGACTACGTGATTCCTTGGCCCAATCACTATTTAAATAATCATCTTTATGTCAAGAGTCATAAAGTTCACGCAAACGAAGTTGCGGGCGGCACTAGTAAAGAATAAAGTCCGATTCCCAATATTCTTTTGTTTGATATATGTAGAGATCGCTTTGTTCTTCGAGGAAGCGAATCATTTGTTTTCAAAGTTCTAAATTTACAGAAAGCAGGTCTATAACTATCGATAACAAAACATAGATCTACCGACATCTCTAATTGTTATCTAACAACGCTTGGTTTCAAATCCACTTGACAAAGTTATAATGGTCCATAAAGTCGTCCCTCGATCCAGGGTCGACAACTATTTGTTTCACAGACGGAAGGTTGACGACTCCTGCGGGAAGATAGCAATTCGCCTTAATGGTCAGTTTATTCTGATTAAAAGGTTCAATAGACTTAGTGCGTTTCTTTATGTGATAGGTGGAAGACGAGCAGACGGATCGCATGAGAGTAAGGCGATTGTCGTCGCCTATAGATACCTGCAACACCAGTAGAGCTAGTCAACCTTTTTTTTTTCTCAGGGGAAACCATCATGGCCTTCACCTTGCGACATGTGTGGGACAAGGTGGTGTGTGGGACTCTAACCCCAACCAAACCCCCTGGGGTGTCCATCTCAGCGCAATCGACGCGTCGGACTACCCCACAGCCGGGACTGGACCGTACTGCAAATCGCGCTCGCCACTTGAGCTAAATTGTTTGGCGCAATGCAGCCCTTCCCAAATGCGTGACCTACCAGGACACCCAGTAGGATTTTTTCCTCGCGGAGTCGTGATAAAGAGCAAGCCACTCCCCAGTAGTGGCATGCTCACGTACTCCGAAGCCCGTTTAGTAGCCTCTTACGACAGGCCGGGAATACCTTGGCAGTATTCTGAACGCCCCTAGCCACAGGGAACAGAGCTAGTCAACCTTCGCCAACCTACAATTGAGCCTCCGATCCGGTACCCTCACTTGTTTGACGAAACACAGTGCAAGCGCTGCTTCACGCCAGTATTGAGTGAGATCACTCCGGTCAGCCTATTCATGTCGAAGCGTCGCTCTCCCACAGCTAAAAATTTTAGCTTTTGTTGAATCGCATTTTGGCTTACGAGCGTTAACGCGCTTTTAAATCCTAATCGTTTATTAGAAACGTCGATCTAGAAATAACATATTTTTCGATTCACGTAAAAACGCTGAATTTCGATCGTATACGCGCATTTGGTTTTGGTGTAAGTTCGTAAATTGAAAAGAAATTATACGGGACGAAAAATAAATTCGTAAATAAATTCGTATATCCTTAGTGACCTAAGTTCAATATTCCTTCATTTTATAGTTTCGGTTTGCGGTTGCTAATCCTTGACATTTCCGTGTTGGACCCTACTCGCTTTGACAGACTGGAGTTATATCTGTCACCGTAAAACAATCCCTCTTGTAAATTAATAAACTTCCTAAAAAGTTGAGACAATGAGAAAATAACCAACTGCAGTTTAAATGTTATATTTAAACCCGGGTTAGGCTTCGTTTTCGAGAATGTGTTAAGTTACTTTAGAACTGTACCTACTTAGTTTAGCAAATAAGAACCAACCCTCATTTTTGATGAAATCGAGTTGCAATAAAGACTCTACACTACGTTTTCTACATCAAAAGCGTTATTATCGCGAAAGTAACTTTTTATAGATTAATAAAGTTCTAGTTTGAATAACTATGTCAAACTGGTAACCGCTCATAGCACTCTGTAGAGTCACCAGGTTTAAAAAATAACTTACGCAATCAATTTTTAAGAGGAAATTGGTGAAAGGATGGAGAGTGACATAGGCAACTTTTTGCCCCTTTTTATACTCCCATTCTAGGAAAGTGGGGGCGCGCGAACGAAGCCGCGGGCAAAAGCTAGTTATACTCATAATCATGACTAATCAACGAGCTTTGGTGATGCCAATATACCTAAGCCAAACTATTTCCCTGATTGTTTCTCAACTCATTAATTGTGCGCTTATAGATATGAAAAGTTTTTTTCTGATATAGTGACCCTGGCGACGTCTATACAAAAAATTTGCAACCCTTCAAAAGATTACGACCCACAGTTTGAAAAACACTGTACTAGATAGTAAATAGATAGATATTCTTTATTACACAATAATAGAATACATGAGTAAAACAATAGTAGGTACTTCAAGCAAAGAACTTAGAACTTACGTTGGCTTAGAACAAGTTACTGTGAAACAAAACTTGATTATTTTGTTGCACATTCAGTGAATTCTACAGAACTACAAATAAAAGTTAATAGGATACATAGATGATTAGATAGGTATACTTTATGACACTGAAATCACAACGAAAGAAATAGACATTGCAGAAATGTAATCCTTATCCTTACTAATTTATAAATGCGAAAGTAACTCGGTCTGTCTGTTACTCTTTTACGCCAAAACTACCTACTTAACGGATTTAAATGAAATTTGTTACACATATGGTCTAGACCCTGAGAAAGGGCATAAGCTAATTTTAATTGCAAAAAAGGGTTATAAAGGGGTTAATGGGGTGAAAATTATTATATAATTAACAATGGTATCCAAAGATACTATTTCACGCGGATAAAGTCGCAGGTAACAGCTAGTGTGCAGTAAAATTGAATTAAACCGCTAATATTTTAAAGTGAACTTAACTTTACAATATCAATTTCAAAGGCACAAACTCTGTGATAGTCACGGCCAATTAGATACGGATTAAAGATCTTGCGTTAATAATTCACGGAAAACTTTGTGCAAGGATGAGGTTGTCAGCTTCTAACTTGCCTGTTACTCTCGTTGTTTGAGTTTAACTCAGTTACGACATTCTGTTCGAGGAATCAATAGAAAACGTGTCAGCTACCTACTTACATCTTAGGGTATACAAATAGGTACTTTATATAAGCGAGGCACTATACATACTTCGTAGCACTTACTGCTTGACGTTTCGACTGCGTTAAAACAGCCGTGGTCACAAGCGGACTGGACTGGTGGCTTCCATTCCACTTTCGACCACGGCTGTTGCGCACACCTTAAGGAAAAAATCCACCAATAGAATCACATTTTGAAAAAATGAAGGGATTCAATTGGTGAATTTTTCCTCGCACACCGCTGGAAAAGCAACCTAACTAATACATAAATAGTGCCTAAGCTATAGTCCGAGGCAAGAAAGTGTAGTTATGACCTTAAGTGCGCAGAAACCAATTTTGATAGAAAGTCTTCCTTTTTACAAGTGCGCAAAATATCGTCATCGCCATACTTTCGTGCCTCCAGCTATACTTAGTACGAAGTCAGGTAAATTGTGGATTTAGTAAATAAATTTATTTAAATTGAATACTTTTAAATTTTTCAGCGTAGTAAGCTTAGAAAGTCTGGTAGTAACAATGAATCTGCCATCTGCCTCCTTTATCCTGATTATACAATCCGAATAGGATAGATCCATTATATCTAGATTATAATCGTAAACACATTTGCTAATCCACAGTCTACCGACTCGACCAAACAAAATTATCTTAAGTGTTTACCCTTACCCATATTTAGTGAACAGATTTCCTTTCATTTGAAAAACACATTTGGCCTTATTTATTTCCCAAATAGGAATGTAAAATGTCCCACATTGCATTTATTCCAGTGATTTAGCTGGGTTATTTAGTAGAGATGTTTGTCAGTAAGGGATGTGGAATTTAATTTAATATTGTAGTATTTATTAATTTCGTTTCTCGTTTCAGAAATTATCAGAAACATTTAAAGATGGTACAGTTGGTCTGGTTGTAAAAGTCAGTCGGCAATCACTTCATTATAATTACTAGACTCCTTAACGTTCTATACTATTTATAAAGAGATAACTTCTATAGACAACGACAAGGCTTATAGGTAAACCGAAAACACGAAACGCTTGCGCGATGTAATTGGACACAGCGCCATCTATTGGTTCATTTCTGAATTACGGTCCCTAAGCGAAGTGAGGCGGGCCACTATCCTAAATGAAAGTCTTAGGTCCACTTGTGCATGTCAGGATTAAGCACTTTAATCTCAATTTATTCGTTAAAAACATGTTACTATTTTTTTTAACTGTCTTGCGCAATCGTTTTAGCACTTGACTAGCGGAGTGTTAAATTAGTTATTATGGGAATAACTATCACGAAATCAATGAATGAATCTTCTTCTTTAGGATGGAAAAAATTAAGTCCGATTTGCAATAATTATGTTTAATAAAGGAGATCGGACTTTCTGAGATAATTTCGGAAGATAAACATTAAACAAAAGACCACAGACAAACAAACTTAAAGCTAAGTATTATCTTATTTACAGGTTGCCACGGCATGCAATGTGGACTAATTGTTTTCAAATTTTAATTTATAGAAGCAGTTTCTAGTAACTATCGATAACAAAAAATCGATCTACCGACATCTCTAATTGTTATCTAACAACGCAGCTTGGTTTCAAATCCACTTGACAAAGTTATAATGGTCCATAAAGTGCGTCCTCGATCCAGGGGTCGACAACTATTTGTTTCACAGACGGAAGGTTGACGACTCCTGCGGGAAGATAGCAATTCGCCTTAATGGTCAGTTTATTCTGATTAAAAGGTTCAATTGACGTGTGTCGTGTAGTGCGTATTTTATAAGTGACAGATTTAAGATACTATTTAATGCACAAAATATTACAAAACTTAATGCTAATATGGTAATTTTTAAATACAACAACAGTGATAATACAGTACATACAATTCAGTGATAGGGGGGCGACGAGCAAACGGATCACCTGATCATGTCAAAACACTGAATTTTGATCGTATACGCGCATCTGGTTTTTCGAAGTGCGTTTTAACGTGTTTAAGTTTGTATATTGAAACGACCTTATACTCGCCGAAAAATACTAAAACCACTCTTAAGATAAAATACTTTTCGGATTGTTTCCTTGAGTATATTGATTGATTGTCTGCTTCAATCGATTATTATTTAGTTACTGTAAATTCGTATGTCCCAACCGTTACATTTTGTAGTTTCGGTTTGCGGTTGCTAATCCTCGGCATTTCCGTGTTGGACCCTACTCGCTTTGACAGACTGGAGTTATATCTGTCACCGTAAAACAGTCCCTATTGTAAATTAATAAACTTCCTAAAAAGTTGAGCCAATGAGAAAATAACCAACTGTTGTAAATGTTATATTTAAGTCCGGGTTAGGCTTCGTTTTCGAAAATTTGTTAAGTTAGTTTAGAACTGTGCCTACATAGTTTTACAAACAAGAACCAACCCTCATTTTTAATGAAATCGAGTTACATTAAAGACCCTCCTCTACATATTCTACATCAAAAGCGTAAGTATAGCGAAAGCAACCTTTTCTAGGTTTGTAAAGTTCTAGTTTGAATAACTAAGTATGTCAAACTGGTAACCGCTCATAGCATTCTGTGGAGTCACCAGGTTTAACTTACGCAATCAATTTTCGAAAATTTAATTTAGCACCGTTTATTATTTTCTGGTAATTGATCAATTCACGATTTGGACTATTTTAATCATCATCATTTCAGCCAATAGACGTCCACTTCTGGACATAGGCCTCCCCCAATGTTCTCCACACAGATCGGCCCTGTGCCGCCCGCCATAAAGGAATCGTTTCCCGCGTCCTTCACTAAATCGTTGGTCTACCTTGAGAGGGGCCTGCCACGGCTGTGACTTCCTGTACGCGGCCACTTAAGGACCTTTTCGCCCCATCGGCCGTCTGTTCTCCTCACAATGTACCCTGCCCATTGCCACTTGAGCCGATTCTTTGGGCTGTGTCTACGAGTTGTATATATTGGGCCGATATACCTATTTATCTACTAGTAGTATTCTTTTAAGACTTCATGAATAAAGCAATTGTAATATTCTGTTGAAACAAAGCTCTTACTATTCATTATTCGCACAAACATTTGTGTTGTTGTGTTCCTAAAAGCGGGGTGTTTTTACTAAATGGCTGCTTTTAAGTTCAGGTCTATTTATTTTGCTGGTTTCTATTGTTGTAATTTCGTTAAAACTACTAGATCGTATGTTAAAGTGTTAATGTTTAGACGAGACAAAAGATCTAAAACGACCCGACGTCTACGTCGACGTCGACGACCCGATTAGGGTAGTGGTTTGAGTGCCGGTTGAGACGCAAGGGTCGCGGGTTTGATTCCCGCATCAAGACAAATGTTTGTTGATGACAGATATTTGTCTTGGGTCTGGGTGTTTGGGGTTCCTTCGTTGTTTCTGGTTTCTATAGTACAAGGGAAAACTTAGTTTGGAACTAGGACAATGTATGTAATGTTGTCTCAATATATTTATTTTATTTAAAACATATTTAATTAAATATTTTTAAGCCTAGTAGATAGACGATAGAAACTAATGTGTTATACGTTTGGCATGTGTGGATCGACCTCCTGCAGCCCAATTCTCATTCCTGTGATGTTATCGAAATAGAATATTTAATTACATGGCAAGACGTAGTTTTGTATATAGTTTTCGTGTGATAGCGGCCATGTTTTTTCATATCGAAGAACACGAGAATTGGGGGCAATGAATTTGCAGTTTAATTTAAAGATTTCATTCATACATTCGTCTATACAAATCTCTGGACTTGAAATGCAATGTCGAGTTCACAAGGATTGCCCCCCTGACCTACATGAATTAACTTTGCAGGATCTACATTTTCAAATTCTTTTCTCCGCGTATCATAGTATATTCTACTTTTTCTCTCGAAGTAAACTATTAGTTCGAAGAAGAAACTTGTTAGCAAAACAATGGAATTGCGTTCTTGGTTCGCAACACAATTTTCCGCTTAAAATTTCCCAACACGCTCCAATTCTTAAGGTATACGCACACTTAAGTGCAATACAAAAAAGTGGTACGAAAAAAGACAGTCAATCGTTACCTTATTTAATGTGATAGGTAGCAGACGAGCAGACGGATCACCTGATGGTAAGCAATTGCCGCTCATAGACACCTGAAACATCAACGGTCCCTAATACGCTGCCAACCTTTAACTTCCTTTCCCCCTAATGGAGCCTGGTCAAGTCAATTTAGGAAACTACATTTTCTAAGTTGTCTTGGGTCTGGGAGTTCTTGGTTAACGCCCTCAGATAATTATCGTCAAAAGGTACTCATAGTCCAGGGATTGCCCTAGTTTGAGACCAGGTTGATTGGTGTGATTGTCTGGCGCAGTTAGTTAGATGATTAGTTAGTGGCATCATAACCATCGCATAGTCCGCAACAGCCACTTCATGTGTGTGTTAAAAATGTTATCAAAGAATACAAAGTATACAAAAACACGACTTATAACTTGGTCCAAAAAATGGTCCATTTACTTGTGACTTGTCTGCGCAGACCTTTATTTCCTTATGTTTTCCTAGAGAAATTGCTAAACGGACAAAGAGGATTCCTGGCTTTGCACGTAAAGTTTGCATGAACAAATTCATAATTGCAAAATGTTAAATTGTATTGTTGCATTGCCATTAATTTACTTTACCCGCACGAGTGAGCTAGAGAGTCACTCGTATGGCAAGTCGAGTAACTGTTTCTGGGTTTTTTTTGTTTGTTATAGTAGCAGACGAGCAGGCGGATCACCTGATGGTAAGCAATTGCCGCCGCTCTGGACACTTGCAACACCAGTGGAGTAACAGAATTCTACATCACATTTGGTTTTTCAAAGATAGAATTGAGAAACCAATTGACGCAAACGCATTGGGAATTCTACTTCACATTTGGTTTTTCAAAAATAGAATTGAGAATGGGAATTCTACATCACATTTGGTTTTTCAAAGATAGAATTGAGAAACCAATTGACGCAAACGCATTGGGAATTCTACTTCACATTTGGTTTTTCAAAAATAGAATTGAGAATGGGAATTCTACATCACATTTGGTTTTTCAAAGATAGAATTGAGAAACCAATTGACGCAAACGCATTGGGAATTCTACTTCACATTTGGTTTTTCAAAAACGTATTGGGAATTCTACTTCACTTTTGGTTTAGCGAACGTAGTGAGCGATTTTGAAACCAAAAGTGAAGTAGAATGCCCAATAATACCCTACTCGGAGTGATACCACTGCCTCACAGAAAACTGGCGTGAAGCAGCCCCTGTGCTGTAATTCGCCGAGTGAGTGAGGGTACCGGAGGCCCACCCGGGGGAGAAGGGGATAAAAGGTTGGCAGCGCACTTGTAACTCTACTGGTGTTGCAGGTGTCCATGAGCGGCGGCATTGCTTACCATCAGGTGATCCGCCTGCTCGTCTGCTACCTATCACATAAAAAAAAAGGTCAGATGGCAGTCGCTTTATTGTAATTACCAGACTCCCCAAACCTGAATCATGGTCTAAGCGTGCCCTTAAAGCGAAAGCAACCCGGATGATGATGACGTCACCAAGTGATATCTAGTTTTGATAGACCGTTTTACTCCTGTGATATTCTGTTGAATGGTTTACTTGATCAAGCTAATATTGTATGAAGATTGCAGTTCGAACGAAAATAGAATCTATAA
>JABMDO010001767.1:0-12133 GCA_014851415.1 Cnaphalocrocis medinalis
ATATACATCCCTTACCCACGTGTTCGACTAGGTAATCATTCTGAACAACATTTGTTTACAGATAGACCCTGTATATAAACTGAAAAAACCAAAGAACCCCGTGAAGTTATCGACGCCCAGTACCATCTATTGGTCTTCGTTTGAAACTCTCATGTCCCGATCTAGTATCGATAGCGTAAGACTATAGTATAGCTCAAATTTCCTTATTGATACTATAGACACATGGCAATATTATCGATACTTTTGATTTTTCTTTTACTATCGACTATCGTTGGCTATCGCTTTCCAACACTAATGTGGATATATTATGTCTCTAATTAGCTACAAGAGATTCTCGGAAGAGCTCGAACATGAGCGGGCATACGGCGGGCTATGAATAGGCCGTTGGTAGCTCTGCGCCGGTCAACTGATTAATTGACGGACACAAACACCATGAAGTCACGTGTCGGTGTACACCAAAATCAACGTAAAGGTAAAAAGAATAAACTTCTTTGAGAGGAAAATAAAAGGAAAGCTAAAAACTACGAAACCCACAAAAGTACGAAACACGATAGTAGTCGCCCGCTGAAATTGTAAGAGTTTTCACGTGAAAGTGGGAGACGAGCAGACGGATCACCTGATGGTAAGTGAATGCCACCGTCTATGAACACCCGCAACACCAGTAGAGTCACAAAATCACTGCCATTTACCTCTTATAAACCCCCTTCCCCCCGGAATGGGCCTCTAGTAACTACTTGTAATGAATGACAGCTCAGAGTACTTTCGTTTCATTCTTCGCGTTTGACTGGCAAGACAGACGTAATTTCTGTACCAGTTGCCAAAACACGATTGAGTGGTGTGACGACACAAACGTGACGTCATCATTTGACGACTCATCTTATTACACCTAGGTGAGGCGCGTGTTCCTGGTGTAATAACTACCTAATAATACAATATGTAGTTATTATATGTATCTATGTAAGTATAATAAATATGTGAAAATGATTTCTCCCTGGCATGGTAAGCACGCTGTATTTTAAATAATGTCTGAGCATAATATAGTATTTTTACCGCGTGTTAATGGCGTCTTTCATAAGTACATACGGGTATTATGTTTATGACTATACGTAGCGTATACGTACGCATGTGGATGTGTATACTTACGGATAGTAGAAATATGCACACAGATTTAAAAAAATACAAAAGCGTGTTTTTGGATTCAAAGCTACGACCTCTCGTTCAAAATACTAACTTACCCACTGAGCGATAATCTGCATCGCTCTGAGTGTTTTTTAAACGTACATCAATGTTTTCAGAAATTATGCTAATCAAGTGAAGTTTAAAAATTAAGAATCGCTTATTAGCAGAATAACGTCATCTTCTGCAACGTTCACAATGTAAAATTTTGTTTTTGTGGCAAAAAAAAATCAACACTTCGGAAACAAAAGCTTGTACTTAAATACTAAATATGTTATTAGTCTTTACATCTGTACACAAAGCGGGAGTTATTTCCAGTACCCATTGTAATTCACCTTTTTAAATTGGTTTTCGGCCACGCCGCTTTACCACCTACACATACGAAACGGTATGAATCAGACGAAACTGGCTGTGAACGTGGAGAATTTTGCGCTTTACTAACCCGCTTAAACAAAATACCTAGTAATATTGTAAAACACATACAAAAACGAGCACAGTCTATAGGAAAGTTTTATGGAAGCAAATATCAATTATGAAGAAACAAGTGATTAGAAAGGTCTAGAAGGAGAAACCTAATCGATGTAATGCTAACAGAATCTGATCTCAGAATCATCTGATGATACGAGTATGTCAATAAAGTCGTTCAAATAAATTGTAGAGCCACCACAGCTTACATCATAAAGTTTGGTAGATAGATAGATATTCGTAATTGCACAAAAATAGAATACATGAGTGAAACAACAGCCATAAACAGTACAACAAGGTGATCTTATCGCTTGTAGCGATTTCTTTCAGACAACGTTTTGTTACAGGAAAGAATTACGACTTGTTGGCAATGTTGTAGTAAACCCATTGGTTACAACATTGGTTGTCACGACCTGTACATTTAAAGTGGACTCCTGTAGCGCCATCATGAGTTGACATCTAAAACTGACATAACGTAAACTATTGCTCTGTCACTTTCAAATGCATCACAATGAAAGAGACAAAGGGATAGTTTTCGATAGCGAGGATAGTATTTCAAACTCATGGTAAGGCTACTCTTTCCGCACTTACATAGTTAGACTCCTACTTGTACGTATAGGATTTTTTTGTCACGACTTTCTTCATGCATTATGAACATGTCTGTTTGTATTGGTCTGGGTGTTTTCTATGTATTATAAGTATGTATTTACAAAAGAAAAGTATTATATGTATATATTTGTAATCCCACTGTTGGTTCTGATATCTGTAACACAGGTGCTTCAGCTACCTATCTCAGAGTCAGATCAATGTAAGTGATGTAGTGAAATATTTATATTTTATATTTATTTATATTATAGTATGTGAAGTTAGTAGATAAAATATGTAAATAAACTCACCCTATACAGTCCCCTGATGCCCTCAGTGCGGTAGATCTTGGACAGCCCGTCAACCATGCCCTTGTACCGCTTGTGTTCCGCCAAGTGCTCGCCGCTGTACTGCAGGCACAGGCGCGTCTTCACCACCCAGATGGGGTTGGTCATCACCAGCGAGAGCACGCCGGCCTCCGCCGCCGCCAGCATGTGGAGACCGGGACCGAGCGGCGTGCGAGCGTTCCCGCCTTGTATCCATGTCTTTATTGCGTTGTAGCTGTAAGGATATTTGATTGTCAATGTCACTTAAATAAAACCGGCGTGAAACAGAGCGTTCCTGCCTTATGTCCATGTCTTTATTGCGTTGTAGCTGTAAGGTTATTGGATTGTCAATTTCACTCCCTGATCCCTGGAGGTCTGTTTTTCCCGACCACTATAACCTGGACATCTTTACAGCAAGAGTGAACAGTGATTGTAGAGTTAAAAGATTGGCCACGCATTTTTGAAGCCAACGGTGATGCTAGTATGCGGAAATCGCTTATTAACAGATGGTCCGTATCCTTTTCTGCTACTTATCACATAAAAAAACAATTATACATTTACTGGCACTCTCTCTACTGGTGTTGCAGACGGCGGCAATCGTTTACCATCAGGTGACCCGTCTACTCGTCTGCCACCTATCACATAAAAAAATAACAATAGACTTCTCTAACGTAATTTATAGGCAGCAAGAAGAAGCGGATCAAATGATAGGCTTCAAACGAGAAATGGCCTCAGCATTCCTGACACAGTTACAGCAGCATAAAGTAGCTTTAAAAAAGTGTTTAAGACTTTTGTCATCGAAAGATAAGATTGTGCGTTATCTAAAAACCTAGATCGTAAATGGGGAGGCAACCTAAAACAAACTACTTAACAGGACACAGTTGAGCCACCTTAAACAAAAAATCCTATTTCTGTTCCTGTTTTTGTAGTGTTGTTGTTGGGAATTCCCACGAGATACACAGATACACATGGGCAGTATGTTCCTAAATCTGTGATGTCAAAGCAACATTTACTAGGGTAATGCGGGAGATATCACTAACAGTCCTCAAAATCCATATTCCTGTAAAATCTATATCAGAATCGTAAAATAGTATGTAGAGGCCTTAAAAACAATAGGATTTTTTAAAACTCAAAGTTAAATTTTGGAAGAATAATATGTATTGGATTTGGAGAACTGACACGGTTAGCAACATAACATTTCTCAAATGAAACAAATAAAGGTTGGATTCAGTTGGATTGACGCCACAGATGCGGGAATCGAACCCGCGACATTACGTCTCAACCGGCGCTTAAAACCATTGCGCTAAACGGGTCGTTAACGAACTGGCCATGTACAGCCACTCTTTTCCAAAAGAGGTGTTAAAATTTAAAAAAAAATGCTTATGTTACAGATGTAGGAGAAGTCATTTAGAAAAAGTGATAAAATATATGACTTACAATAGAAAATAGAATCCCCACGCCGATCCTGATCCCCAAACGTTCGGTGTTACGCCCCTGTAGAGTCCACGGAAGCCCTCCTTTTTTACTATTGTCACGAATGCGCTGCCCAGCCCGTCGTATCTCGGCACTGTCGCGGTCCTGCCGTCGTTTACTGTAGGAAATAGATGCATTAAGAGCAAAAAAAATGAGATAAATAAAAGAAAAACCAGTATTTTTGCGCTACACATCTAGAAATTCAGCTTATCTTGATTATGATGAATCCTTAATACAACATTAAGATTTATAATCAGTTTAATCTAGAGATCATACATATATAAAATCGGAAATATAATGAGATGAATAAATAATATGAGTTAACCAAAAACTTGTAAAAAAAATTATTTCTACAATGATAACATTTTTAACAATTACAATGAAAACATTAATAATTATAAGGAATACAGACTCAGAGATGTTCATTAACTTTCACTGTCACTTACGAAAAAAATATTTGTCAATTATTTTAATATGCATAAACAGTATTCATAATTAAGATAATGATGAACATTAGGTTAAATGATGTCACTGAGTCAAATGACATCAGTAAGATCTCTCTAATAAAATAATCTGGACAATGTTGAAACAAAGTACCACAAAAACAAAGACTGCGTGAAAGTATATGACTCACCAACTTTTTTGCAAACAGTTTATGACATGTAAACCCAAATTACAAGTGAACATTAACCTGCTTTAAACAATGAATACAAATCATGTAGGAAGTACATATAAGTAAAATTTTGAAAAACATGAATACATACAAAGATGTTTTTTTTTATTCTAAATTTGACTTCGTGTTTGTTATGAGGCAATCCGTAAGAAAGGAAAGGTCCAAGATTTGAGGAGTCTGGTAAAGGGGGCTACCGCATGTGGAAAATCCGTTAGATGGAGTATGTGTAGACTGAGGTCCAACTTCAACGTCATTGGTCTTTTAGAGACATTTGACATTTCAAAATTACTGAACCAATCACCGTGTAGTTGGACCTCAGTCTACACATACGCCATCTAACGGTTTTTTCACAAGCGGTAGCCCCCACTACATTGAAGTGACTGGATCAGGGGAACCAACTGAGTCATGTTCATCTATTGACATATTTTTATCAAATATAAAAGAAAAGGTACTTGTTATATCAAGTTTAATCTCAGAGATTGGTTAACAAGTGTTAGATAAACAGATTTAACGTAATGGCACCGGTTTCCGACTAGCTTCCTCTATCCGACCATTTTGGTTTTTATCCATTAAAACATTTAAAATATCGCGCGAAAGCCGTGAAACCGAACGCATTCAATTTAGTAACTCATCGTACGTCAATTGTCAAAACTTCTGTTTCAAATGTCAACGGACACTCTGTCATTTCAACAAAAGCTACGCAACGGAGTAGTTCGTATCAAGTTGAATGTGAAAAAAACATAAATCTGTGAAAACAAACATCTGGGTTTTTGTGAAGAATACTCTGGTAAGTTTAGCATTTTTTTACTTTATACGTTTTATTAGTGTATTAACGCCGTAAAATTTCAATATGCAAAAAAATCTTGCTTATTTTTATATATTTATCGGCTAATTAATTGTGGACGGAATGAGGTGCCCTATAAAATCATAATATTCCGAATACCGACCACTTGGTCGGTAAAAGGAATTTTGCACCTTGTAAATAAAACTAATTTTCTATTATTCGTGTTGTTTTGTGAGTGTTCGTTTTCATTTACTGATTCTAAAAGATATCTTTATATAATACACCTGTATGCGACCTATGATAACTTTATTGGATTTTTTGTAAAATTCGTTTTAACTTGCACTTTTTTTTCGGTTTACTTCCTATTCATTTCCAAAGACCACTCTGGTTTTAAAACCTTATACTTTATGTTTATTAGACATAATTGCATAATTACAATGCTGTTAGATTTTTATAAGTGTGTGTGAAATAGAAACACGCTAAAAAATTTATATAAATTTCGGTTTAGAGGACTTATTAGGCAAATATAGGATTGGTCGGAATCTGGATACGATTTGTTTCGCTTGCCCCTGTTTCCGTCCAACTCCGGTGCTTTTGGTTTCGGTGTGCTTGTTTAAAAATTACATGTGTTTATTTCAGGTACATCATCATGAGTGATAAGAAATCAGAAAAGCTGCCGGCAAGCCGGTGCTGAAGGAACTTCGGCGTATATTTAACTCGGTTCTTTTCTCCGGGAGAACTCCTAGGGCGTGGCAGCGGAGCTTGGTCGTGTTGTTCTTCAAGAAAGGCGACAAAACCTTACTGAAGAACTATCGACCAATTTCACTCTTAAGTCACGTCTATAAATTGTTCTCAAGAGTCATTTCGAATCGCCTTACACGAAGACTTGACGAAGCTCAACCTGCAGAGCAGGCCGGGTTCCGACGGAATTATAGCACCATAGACCATATTCACACAGTGAGACAGGTTATACAGAAGACCAAAGAGTATAACCAGCCCCTGTGCATGGCGTTTGTGGACTATGAAAAAGCTTTTGACTCCGTCGAGACCTGGGCAGTTCTCGAGGCCTTGCAGAGGTACCAAGTCGATTGGCGATATATCGAGGTGTTGAAGTGTCTATATGACGCCGCTAATATGTCCGTAGTAATCCAGAATGGCCAAACCGAGCCTGTCCTGCTGCGACGTGGTGTGAGACAAGGAGATGTTATATCTCCGAAACTCTTCTCCGCTGCGCTGCAGGACATGTTCGAAACGCTAAACTGGAAAGAGAGCGGAATTAATATTAATGGCGAGTACATGTCACACCTACGATTCGCAGACGACATCGTCATCTTGGCAGAAACCTTACAGGACCTACAGGAGATGGTGAGCAGCCTGGCTGAATCTTCTAAACACAGCGGTCTTCGGATGAACTTGGATAAAACCAAGGTCATGTTCAACGAGCTCGTTGATCCGGGACCGGTCGCTGTTAATGGAGTACCTCTCGAAGTTGTCCAGGAATATGTCTATCTAGGACAAACGCTCCAATTAGGCAAAAACAACTTCGAGAGAGAAGCCAATAGAAGAATTCAGCTAGGCTGGGCAGCATTTGGTAGGCTTCGTCAAGTCTTCTCGTCACCCATCCCTCAAAGTCTTAAGTCGAAAGTCTTCGACCAGTGCGTCCTTCCGGTCATGACTTACGGTGCCGAGACGTGGACACTCACGGCTGGACTAATCCAGCGGTTCAAAGTCGCTCAAAGAGCTATGGAAAGGGCTATGCTCGGAGTATCTCTGAAGGACCGCATCAGAAATGATGTAATCCGACAGAGAACCAGAGTCACCGACATAGCCCACCGAATTAGCAAACTGAAGTGGCAGTGGGCTGGTCACATTAGCCGCAGAAACTGACAACCGTTGGAGCCATAAGGTCCTTGAGTGGAGACCGCGACTCGGCAAACGTAGTGTTGGACGCCCTGCTACAAGATGGGATGACGACATTCGAAGGCTGGCTGGAGTGGGCTGGATGAGAGTGGCCGAAAAATCGGGAGCGGTGGCGTGCATTAGGGGAGACCTATGTCCAGCAGTGGACGAACGTGGGTTGCTGATGATGAATAAAGATTGACATATGATGTACGTCCTACGTTTAGATCCTTGTGAATCTAATTTAAGTATAAAAGAGTTTATTTTTGTTATTTTTGGATCAAATTCCTAATAAATGCTGAAGTAATATTCAAAATGGTTGTTATTTTAAGAATTTTCACTCTATTTCTAGGTCATACAGTTGATTTACAAGGTAAGAATTGGCTGGTCGGAATATAGCTACTTAGTGGTCGGATACACGAATATTTGTAGGTCAGCTGGTCGGAAAACGGTGCTTTCAGTTGATTTCCAGTCGTACAGTTTAAATACAAATATATACATATATAAGTAATTATAAGAGACTATCATGTATAGATTTTCAATTTAAGTTCTTGATCTTTCAGAAAAGCATATTTTTTAATGAGCTCTAGAGTATTTTCTTATCTTTTGAAGGATTAATTTAGCGATATCAGTCAGTGGTCGGAATTCGGTGCCATTGCGTTAGCTCATTTGCAAACTCACACCATCTCTGACAGCATTTACATAAACATTTACAGTAACTCTTGAGTAATCAATACCTTGAAAGGATCTTTTGGCTCTCTCATGATTGTTATCCATACTAGTCCATACTAATATTATAAATGCGAAAGTAACTCTGTCTGTCTGTCTGTCTGCTACTCTTTCACGCCAAAACTACTCAACGGATTTAAATGAAATTTGGTATACAGATAATCTAGACCCTGAGAAAGGACATAGGCTACTTTTTATTGCGAAAAGGGGGTTGTAAGGGGTTGAAAGGGGGGTAGAAAGTTACTTTTCCACGCAGACAGAGTCGCGGGCGGCCGCTAGTGAATAAATAAATTCAATTCAATAAGCCTTTATCCAGACAAAAATGGTACCTAATTAAATATATTATCCTTGAATAAATTAAGACAAGGGTTAATACACAGTTACCAAATTTTAAAGTCACTGTATTTTTTTAGCAACAGGCTGCTGTAATGCCAACAGACTTAACTATCTACATTTTAACTTAGTGTCAGACAATTTTTACCATATTCCCAGTCTTTGTAAAGTACATGAAAGTTACAATTCAACAGGAAAGTCTAAGACTTCCATAATATAGCAAAGATTCCACAATTTAATCATGTTTTAAAGCTATTAGGTCATAATATCACGCTACTGATACTTGTATAATGAAAACATAAATTGTTTCTTGAGATAATTAAAATTACAAGTCATGTAGGTAAAAAAGACAAAAGACATTTTCAGTGTATTAGATTACACTATATTTAAATAAATTATAAACATGTGTAGTTCGTAACAATTCTCTTTAAAACCTATGCATGGGTTTTTATGATGTTAATAGTGAAATAGTCATTTGACAAGCTGTTCTAGCAAAAACTATTGATAGACTGGAATGGTGAAGTAATAATATGTGCTAATGTATAAGTCAACATACTTCTAGACTAGCCAATAGCCATTAGCACTTTGTAATGTTGCAACAACAAAAGGGATCTCATCAACAACAATGTAAACAATTTAGAATCAAAACACTTTCACTTGGAAGTTCAAGGCCGATATTCCCGTCCTCTTCACTCTATCGATTCGTGAATTATATAAACGTACTAACACTCCGATCGATCGATGATTAACCTTCTAATCACGAGACTCGTCTCACATGGTAATTTTATAGAACAAAGTGACAGGAAACTCACCAGCGAATCGAATTTTTATGAGGTCCAAAGGGTGCAAAATCAATGTGGAAGTCACGCCACCTGATATACCAGCTACCAGGTGCTCGTACTTAAACTGGCTGAGCAGAGCTAACTTATTCGAAGGCGATTTTGGATTCTTCATTGTAGTCATGACGAATATACTAGATCACAGACAAAATTTTGAATAGCATCTTGTGGATAAAGGTTAACTAGCACTATCTACCGGCACACGCTTTCCAAAAGTCTTTAACAAAATTTAATTTGATAAACTTGCCACTACACATATTGCTCCGTGTTATTTCCACGAAATTACGTGCGATAAAATGAATGAATGGAAATGAATTTCTTTCAACGAGGTGAACGTTCCATTACTCGTATCAAACTTTCAAAAGTCACATAACGAAAATAGACCTCTTACACCAATTTTACACGAAATCTGATTTTCGAATGTAAAAATCTCGTATAAATTTATAGAAGTTTTACATCATACTTAATTTTAAAATATTTTGATTGATATTTCCATAATTTCAAAACTATCCTTAAACTTTTATCACGCCCTAACTAAATGGTAATGTATGGAAATAACTACCTAACTTAACTATGAAATAAGGTTTAAGGCCCATCTTTTGGATACGGAACACCTTCTGTGCGTGTCCGACACGCTCTTGGCCGGTTTTTATTTTACAACTGACTAAATAAATATTTATTTTATCTTCAATGTGCAGAATTTTACACTTACAATTTATTATTAAGTTCATTCACCAAACTGATTTGACTCATTCTTTGTGTCCCATCACTGTCTTTTTCGTATGTATGCTGCATAGTTACGTGAAATCTTTATTTGTGAGCGTGTATTTTTTGATGTGTTAAATTTTCTCTGTAGTGTGCGTCTATCGTGACAGCAAAATTTGTGACTGTTGAGTATTAAATTTTTGGTGGTGTGCTGTACGTGTTTACCTCGTCCCCCGCAAAAAATGGTGAAAAAAATTGTTAGAAGCGCGGACGTTAGGGCATCTCCAGTGGCGTCGCTCTAAGTTTACGTATCGAACGGTTTTTTTATTAAAATAGATTTTCTAGTTTAATACACATTTAATAATTAATAAAAGTCATTACTAATGATAGGAAACGCGATCTTGTTGCGAATTTTAGCTGTCAGATCGCCTTTTACATGAAAATACTGCACAATTCACCATTTTTAAGAGAAACGTCACGCGACACGGAGCGATGCAAAATGGCGATGTAGCGACATCCAAGTAGTTTTGTATAAATTAGTTGACCAGTTCCGAATAGTTGACCAATGTACTTTGCCGGAGGGGAAACGCCCGGTATGGCATCTCCAGTGGCTATATACTCAAAGGGCTGAAGTGAGCCAATTTACTGAGCCAATATATAAAAAAAAAGAAAATTGCATTGCGAATTTGCAATAAATGCATTAGAAAAAAAACTTAACTCTATGCATAGTAGGTAGATTGTACTATGAAAATCATTTCAACAAAAATCTGAATCTGAATTTCAAAGTGCTAACTTAGTATATCTATGTTCAATACTTTCTTAACGCATTAAAAATTCATACTTAAATAATTACAAGGGTAGTAGCAGTTAGCTGTGCCGTAAATAGGACGGTCCCCAGGCACAGGGCGCAAGCCTTGGAAGGGCGCAGAAATTACTATACCGCCTTACCGTGCTATCTAAATCTATATCGCATTTTTAAGCGATCTTGAAACAACAATAACATAAGATCTCATAAATAAATAAACGAAAACTCGCACTGGGGGCTTAAAAGGCTATTGACAGCTTCTATGTCTGATGCGTGGCTATTTACCTGGGTCTATTTGGGTGGTGGGTGGTGGTGCCCTATTATCTAAAATTATTTCTATCCATTTCTTTTAAAAATTAGTATGATTGGTCAAGAAATTTAATTTAGGTCATATAAAAAAAAATTAGGTTAGTAAGAAAAGATGTTTAGGTATAAGTATTAAGATATTTCTTTACATAGGTGTCATACCAAAAATTGCATGATATTGAACATAGCTAAACAGGCACCAAGCAACTTTATGTAGGTATTTTGTTAACACCTACAGAAAATGTAAGCACTCTGTTTATATGGCAATAAAAATATTTGTATTTTATTTGTATAAGAAAGTCTTGAAAATGGATTTTAGGGGAACTAACGGATTTCCCGTTTTATATCCAATGGGGCTACTACCATAGACATAAGCGGCAGTAGCGCATCACTTAATTTTATCATTTTGTTGACACATCCTAAGCTCGGACTAATTTGCATTATGCCGCGCGTCACGCGCGTCACCGCTCGCTGTCGGCTTAAAGAAATAAATACTCCATCTATAACTAACAAATTTTTTTGAAATAGATAAGTATGATACAAAATAATTAAAGTAAGTAGGCTATTATTTTTGATAAATTACTTTACTACTTTGATCGAAGCGCTTATTGTTATTTAATAAAATGTATCATGCACTTGCTCTCTTCATGTTAATAAATATGGAGGTCTTAATGTTAGTTTAAACTTGTTACAACCGCAATTATAAATAAATTATTTACATATTTTAACTGAAAATTGTACAATTAACGATCAATTTGTGATGAAAAATTACCTTTTGGAGTTTTGAGATTGGAATGTAATTTATTATGTTCTTAATAAAAAAAAATCGGTAAAAAAACTTTTAAGTTAAACGGTTTTATCTTATGTGCACTGAAAACTAGAAAATAATATTAACAATTGGGTATTCTGAACTTCTAGTACAGAAATATTTTAGTACTAGGCAGAATAGCTTTTAGGCATATTAGACTAAAATACAAACGTGGGGCCCATTAACTATTTCTGTAATACTTTCTTCTATACTAAGTGTAGATTGCA
>JABMDO010001768.1:0-10351 GCA_014851415.1 Cnaphalocrocis medinalis
CGCCGTGCTGAGTTGTTACGCTAAAGATGGGGCATTTGGTAACCCTGCCTCATGCACCAAAGGTCGTGGGTTCAATTACCACCCTAGAAAATATTCGTGTGATGTACACTGGGTGTAATATGCATGCGGGTGCATTTATGTATTATTGTGTTTCGTAACACATGACACGTGATCAAACTTCTTTTATTACTTTCGTAAAAAAACTTTTTTTGTTGTGCCATAGCTTAACTGCTGGCTTGCAACGGTACATCATATAGAATGGTAGAAATACGCACATAAATTTGAAAAATCCAAAGGTCCGTGCTCGGATTCAAACCACGATCCCCCGTATGTAAGGCGCGTTCTTATTTCTTTTATATTGTTCGAGTTCGAGTATCGTTATACCACTTTCTATGCAAAAATGTGTGGGTACATTAGTATATCTTACAAGAATCACCTCTTCAAATTCGATGTTCCATTTTGAACTACGGCCGTAGGTTCGGAATAGATCAAAGCCGGCTATTAACCGGCTCCCTGTGGCGCTGCCCGGAATTGATGCGCGCCGTCCGGATATTAATGTCCGCAGCGACGGATACTCGGATATTCTCCCGTGACGTATAACTACGCTTACTGGCTTTGTATGAAATATGGGCTTAAAGTTTTATTTAATATCATACGGGCACTGTTTCTGTCCCTACCCCTACTAATATATTTTGCGTGAAAATGGCAATAATATTTTTATATGATAGGTGGCAGACGAGAAGGTGGAAGTGTGAAGGTACGAATATCTACATAATGGATTCTTTGGAGTAGGAACACTTCAAAGAGACTTGTACTTTAAGTAAGCACATTTTGTTTCATTACAATTATACAAACAAAATTTCTCTAGTGTTTTTTTTTTATACTTAAGTATAAAATAAGAGGTTATGTTTTAATTACAGTGGCCAAAAACCCAACTACTTAGGTACTTATAAAAGACAAACAAACTCAGAAAAGCTATTAAAACGTTTGTCCAAAATTGTTAGTGCCGTCCGGATATTATCCGCGGTTACGAGTACCCGCGGATAATATCCGTACATATTGTGTGACGTAACAAATGCGTGCGGATGGTAAGTAACTTTTGTGCTTTGTGCTTGACGTTTCGTTTGATGTTGGCTTCGCTTTGTACCGCGTTTGCTGCAGGTCGCCGTTGCTTCTGTTGTTTTAAATGTATTCTACAAATATTTACATGTTACCCTTTATAATTCGCTTGTTCGCTTTGGTGGAATATCTCATCTTATCTTAGCATTTAATTTCCTGTCGTCCAAACATCCGGTTTATATTTCACAAAGGAGTCGCAACATAGTCATCAAAACTATATCAACACTCGTCATAATCAATGTGTTTTTTTTTTTTTTTTTTTATACTAGAGGCGGCAAACGAGCAAGCGGGTCACCTGTGTGGTAAGTAATCACCGCCAGCCCAGAACATCTGCGAGATCAGAGAGTTCGCTGATGCGTTGCCGGCCTGTTAAGAAGGAGTACGCTCGTTTCTTGAAGGTCCCTAAGTCATAGCCGTCCAGAGAAATGACTGCCGCAGCTAAACTTATTCCACAAGACTGAGGTTCGCCGTGGAGAAAATTCCTCGAAAAACCACAGTACTAGATCGCCAACCATCAGATGATGAGGATGGAATGACAGCCGCTTGCGTGTGGTTCGATGTAAGGAATTCAGCCGCAGGAAAGTAGATCAAACATTCCTCGGAGCACTCCCCATGATAAATGCGGTAAAGAATACATAGCGAAGCTATAGCTCGCCGCAGAGCCAGTGGATCAGCTGACTGGAGAGACGCAGGTCAGCGACAATTCGAGCAGCCCTACGTTGAATACGATCAAAAAGGAGAAAGTTGGTACATGAAGGGTGCTCCAGCCCCGAGCATGGGAGCATATTCCATGTGGGGCCGACTTGTGCCTTATAAAGTTGAAGTCGATGAGCTGGCGTGAATACTGCCCGCCGGTCTATGAAGAACACCTAGTTTTTTGAAGCTATTTTAGCTTTATCCTCCAGATGACCGCGAAACTGGACATCGCTCGAAATATCGACACCAAGAATCCCAATAAAAGGCTTAGGTTTAAGTGGAATGCCTTGAAAATTGACGGCCAATTCGAAGGGACGTATTTTTAGCAGTTAATGCACACACTTGTGTCTTTGAGGGTTAAAGTTGACTAAGTTAAGTCGCCCCCCGTTTCGAACAAGATTCAACATGTCTTCGACTTTAGACACAAGTGACTTCCGGCTCTCCAATGACGTTTTCCAGAGAAATATTTGCACGTCCGGTATATAGTGCATCCCCAGTGCTATCGTCCGCATAGCAATGAATATTGGTTCTGTGACAACATATCATTGATATGCAGAAGAAACAGGCGTTGGAGATAGCACACAGCCCTGGGGGACAACCAGCGTTATACGATCTTCACATATCTGAGCAAGAACCGTCGATAAACGAATTTAATGCTGCGCCCAGTAAGAAAACTGGCGACCCCACGTGCATAATTTCTCCGGAAGACCGTATGAGGGAAGTTTAGAGAGCAGAGCCTTGTGCCATACCCGATCAAAGGCTTTCGCTATGTCCAAACTGACAGCCAGAGCCTCACCCTTACTCTCTAGGGCCTGCGCCCACCGGTGAGTTAGAAATACCAAGAGGTCCCCAGCAGAGCGACCACTACGGAAGCCGTACTGACGGTCGCTTAATAGGCGGTTCTCCTCCAGGTATTTCAGGAGCTGGCGGTTCGTAATGGACTCCATTACTTTAGAGAGGATTGAGGTAATGGCTATAGGTCTATAATTGGACGGATCGGAGCGATCGCCTTTTTTAGGTATGGGGTGAACAAGGGCTGACTTCCAGTTTTTCGGTACTACGCCAGTGGAGTAGGAAAGCCGGAAAAGATGCGTTAAAACCGGAGCCAACTCCGGAGCACATACCCTCAGTACAATTGGAGGGATACCATCCGGCCCACTCGACTTATGGATGTCAAGAGAAAAGAGAGCCTTACGTACCAAATCTTGTCGGAATCGGACGTTTGGCAATTGAGCGACGCACAAGGCGGTACAGTAGGTGTGAGTTTCCTGAATCATCCAAAGTCGAGTTTGATGCAAAGAAAGTGCCCAAAAAGGTCGGCTTTCCTCCTTTGCAGTGTGGGCAAGGGTATCGTCTGCTTGTGTAGTGGAGGGAACGACGACTGACTGAAGTTTCCCAGGATGGCCTTGGCGAGAGACCAGAAAGCGCGGGTGCCCGATGGGAGGCGCGTTAGTTTCTCGCCAATTCTGCCAATAAACGACGACTTTGCTTTGGCAATATTTTCTTATAAGACCTGGCTGCAAAGGTGTACTTTTTCTTAAGGACGCTGGTATTTGGATCATTAGATGCCACCGCTGTTGCCCAGGCTTGGTAACATTCTTGCTTCAGGCGGGATGCCCAGCTTGCTAGAGCGACCAACCAGGGCTGGGATCTGACGCCGATGGGCACTGCAGAGCTTGGGATAAATAATTCCATTCCCTGCAGTATCACATCGGCTACAGACTCCGCAGAGGCATCAGGATCCTCCGACGTAAAGCAACCTGCCGCCAAGGGTCGGATGCGAAGAAGCTACGCATACCGTCCAGTCTGCTGACCGATAGTGCCAAATATGGCGAGTGCCCAGTTTCGACCTCTGAGTGCTGTCAAGAGGCACGTGCTTCCGTACAAGACAATGGTCGGAAGAGCCAAGTGGTGCATCGACAGACACTTGGTAGGCGTCGGGATGGTGGTCAACAGAAGGTCCCAATAAGAGGGAGTATGGTCATCTATATCTGGTACACGTGTGACGGTTGATACCAGTTGAGATAGACCATAGGCCAAAGCAAGTCATGAAAGGTTCTTCCCGCATGATCGGTAGTGAGTGAACCGAGCCCTCTGCGTGGTGGGCGTTAACAATCACCATTAGTCACGATCTCAGCGGTTGGAACCTGTTCCAGGAGCAGTTCATGTCGCCATCTGGATGTGCTCAACGAGTCGGTCTGTCTCGGTATTGCCGCTATGAGACCTGTAAAAGGCACGCGTAGATACGAGGTATGGTCAGTGCAGTCTACTCGTAG
Organism: Cnaphalocrocis medinalis; assembly: GCA_014851415.1. Taxonomy (NCBI): domain Eukaryota; kingdom Metazoa; phylum Arthropoda; class Insecta; order Lepidoptera; family Crambidae; genus Cnaphalocrocis; species Cnaphalocrocis medinalis. The sequence continues at coordinate 4,092 of JABMDO010001768.1, forward strand.
CCAAAAAATGGACAGGTCTCGTGCTTCAAGGTTGCTGAGGCGACGATAGCAGACATCCTCCCTGATATATGCGCATACGCCCGCACGTGGGACAAATGAGTGTTCAAGTGCGTAACCGGGGTAGCGTAAATAAGATATATCAGAAGGAGGGAAGATCTGCGTTTCGGTGAGAAATAGCAAGGCCGGCCTTTTCCGTCTCAAGATGGTGAGGACGGCATTCAGGTTCGAAATGTAAGCCCCCTGATATTTATAAAATTCACATTTAGTGAATGCAGGGGTGCCTTGCTCATTCTCCCGCCTCCAGTGCAAATCTAGCGGGTTGTGCCCTCCCCAGAGTACCAGGGCTGCCTGAGCAAGATTGCACAGGGGAGGATTCCCCTCCACATTGTGTGAAGGGACCTCCCTGGGTATCATTACATTGCACAAGCCGCTATCATATGGCTGAGGGGGGGGGGGGCCTCCGGCGCTCTCACAAACCAGACGAAACACAACAGAAGCAAAACCACTGCTGTTATTTCACGTTTGGTCTTATGTGAGAGGGTGTACTTCCCCGGTCGAGCCGGCCCATTCACGAGGTATAAATACACTACTTGGCTCTACCACTACAAAATGTTTGTAGCTCAGGGGAACTACTTTATAATTGGTCGATTTAATCTAGTTTTCGTATACGACTATAATGTTTATGTCTTCTCATCCTAATCTCTATATGCCGTTCGCCAAATTTTGCGAATTTAATCAAATTTTGATGTCGTATGTAATAGAAATTAAATATTGAGATTATGCTGGTTCGTTGTTGAAGTTATTTTTAATTCTTCATCTTCGTTGTCAATTTAAGTGAAGCATTAACAGGGAATCTTATATCTATGTTTGTAATAACGCATGTAATGCAATAAATTGTTTGAGTTGATCTCCGATTTTCCATACAAAATCTATTATCTATTAGAAAACTAGAAAGAAGACGAACGATTCAAGGATAGACGTCCGTGTAGGTGGGTCTCAGCATCTCAATCAAACATTGGAATTGGATACTGTTAGCGACGTCTCTGTGACGTCATCTCGAGGACAATCACACACACAGGGATTTGATTGCAGCAGGTTTCTGTGACGTCATGCGCCTCATCATTGCATTCAATGCTTACCCAGTGATGTTATGTTTATTTGATACTACTTAGGATTAGTAGGTATTTAATAAGCTGAGCGTTCGCCTATTTGGCACAGTTGCTTTTTGTTTCTTTTGTACTTGCTTTTTTTTTTTTTTTTTTTTTTAATAGGATAGGGGGCAGACGAGCATACGGATCACCTGATGTTAAGCGATTACCGTCGCCCATGAACACCTGCAACTCCAGGGGCTTCACTTCCAGGGACTTTGTGTTAATTTATGTATTTTATATATTTTTTTTAATATTGTATTGTTTGTTCTTGCGTCTTAGTGTATGTTCTTACTGTGTCAAATAAAGATTTTTTCATTTCATTTCATTTTTCAATATAAATTCTGGGTAAAAATATTAAATAAATTCAACGCAATGAATGTCAAAAGAATTTTGTATTATGTGATAAGTGGCAAACGAGCAGACAGATCACCTGATGGTAAGCGATTGCCGCCACCCATAGACACTTCAAACACCAGCAGAGTCACAAGTGCGCTGCCCCCCCCTTTATTTAACCACTTTCCCCCAAATTGGGCCTCCGGTACTCTCACTCATCGAAACACAGCGCTGGCGTTGGCCGGAACATTCATGCCGAAGCGTGGCTCTCCCACGGATGAAAACGAGTATCATAAAACAACTTAGACAACTATCTATAATATTGTGTCGGGTGTACTGCGCTTTGACTAAGCAATTTATCTTGCTCGGTATGTTTGTGATTTTTCTCATCCACCCTCACAGTGTTCTAGCCGAGATTGGCGATCGCCAGCAAACATTACCAGCACCAGCGAGCCAATCTGCTAAAAGCCGCCATCGCTTTGACGAGATGACGTCACAACGCGTCAGTTCATCACACGATAGTGTCAATGTGAAATACAATTTGTATCAGACTCATATTGAAAGCGGTGATTTGACAAAATTGTTGCAAAGTTTAACTGTAGGAGAGCAATGCTTCGGCACCACTGAACCGGCTCGACCGGAGTGATACCACGGTCTCAAAGAAGACAGGCGTGAAGCAACGTCTCCGCTGTGTTTTGTCGGGTGTGTGGGTACCGGGGGCTCAAGTGGGGGAAAAGGGGTTTAAAGTTGATAGCTCATTTGGGACTCTACTGGTGTTGTAGGTAGGTAGGCAGCGGCTTTCGCTTACCTCAGGTTATCCGTCTGTCTGTCTGCCACCTATCAAATAAAAAAAGTAAAGATTCAAAAACAGCTATGGAAGCTGTTAAGTTCCCCGCCTATTTACACACCCCTCCAACTAGAAAAGTGTTGAGACGCACGAAACAAAGTAATGGCTCTTTCTTTCTTTGATGTTTTTTTTTATTTAATTTTATCCATAGTGCCAAATATGATTTGGTAAGCTATTTTACTTTTGACGGCGCTTTTATCTAGACTTCTCCGCAAACAACTATGATGTTGGCAAAATCCCATGGCATCGACAAATCCCATTATCCAATTCATGATTTCCAACATCCAATCATTTGTATGCAGATACCGGCATGAGGGTATACGCACTTATTGGATATTTAGCTTGCGGTAGCGGCGCGCGGTCAAAGCAATCACCGCGTTTGTACTGTGACGTCACAAAGCTGCGTTAATTATTGTTCGTGCGATCTGATACCATTGTGGGCTGCAGCTCGTGCAGAGATCGCCGTCCGGGATGACGTAATACGGACAATTTACATGCTCGTTTTTCCCGCACATGCAAACTGTAGACCATCCGATCGCAGTGTTCCTGATCGCTATGACTTGACTTTTTTAAACGAGGTTGGAAAAGAGTAATTCAGCGGAGTCCGCTTGTGACACGACCGGTCGAAACGTCAAGCAGTAATGAACTTACTTATATTTAAATATCCTCGCTATAAGTCCCGTTAATATCAAGTAATTGTATAGGTATAGGCTACTGGTGAACGGTGAATTTGTGCTAGGCCTACAGGTGTAACCAGTGACCAGTCAATTTCCCATCGATGCGTGTAATTAAACAAGGGCTTAATTGCTGGATTGCGGTCGCAAGCATTAAAATGGAATACGGCGTAAACATCTGACTTGCTTAGACTTTGAAAACTGTCATATTTCCCTTTTCAAAAGTATTGAAATGGTTCCTATAACCACTTTACTCCAGCGCGTCCCAGTGTATCACGCGGCAAGTGGATTGCCCGTCGATGCGTGTGATTAAACGCGAATTGACTCTCTGATTTGCGGTTGGTGCGGTGACATGGACGCGTCAATGATTCTTGAACATGTGACTTTTTTCATTTGATATATTCATAATCCAGAAGTGCATGTTCACATTTAATTCCAAAGTCTTGGGTCAAGCAAAAAAGACAATGGTGTGGCGAAAGGAGAACTTTAGTTATTATTGCAATCCACAGATAAAATTAAATGGTAACTACTATAATGATTTAAAATAATATAAATGCTAAATTAATTTTTATTTTATTTTATTTACAAAAACCTAATATACTCGTAGTAAGGCGACCTGATTATAAGTTACAGTATACTACCTTGAGGGTGGACGGATACTAAAGTACTAAAATTATAATGCCACTTTTATAAAGGTGACACGATTAGTTTTAAACCAAGATAAACTTAAGACCATGCATGAGGAAGATGATGATTAATTTGATACAATTTCATTAGTGTTACTTAAATACGACTTGCAAGTCCTGTCATAAAGAACCCCAAATAAAACTTTTACATTGGCAACGGAAGACATTAAGTTAAATGGATCGGCTTTCACGAGAGAGGCGTGACCGTTCGGCGTGTGGGAGGTTCGTTACTACTGGAAATGAAATGAAAACACTGAAACTACCAACTACGAAGCGTAGTCTCCCACTTGTCGGACTGGAGACCTACGAGGACTGTTAGCAGTTATAAGTTATATGAGAAAAATCTGGAATAGGAACTTGTATAATGCACCCAGATACTGAACAAGAATTCGTTGTTAACACTCGAATGTTTGTCCATAGCATTTTCCACAGAGCTGGTAGAATTCTCGTAAAACGACGGCAGCTCAGTAGCTACCATGAGTTGACATTGACTAAAACTGATACATAACGTAAACTATTGCTCTGTCTCTTTCAAATGCATCACAATGAAAAAAACAAAACGATAGTTTTCGATAGCGAGGATAGTATTTCAAACTCATGGTAGATCTGAACGCGCCTATCATAAGGGAGTCCATGGTTCAAATCCAAGCAATCAACCTCTGTTTTTTTTTTTAAATCTATGTACGTATTTCTCCATTCCTTGGCAGTAAGAGAAGACACCGCGAGGAAACCTGCTCGTTTCTTATAGTTTCTGGAACGTGTAACGATGATTAAGTTGGTAGCGTTGCGACGGTCAGACGGCAGTCGTTTCATTAGTAATTACCAGACTCTAAAATTCTGAATCATGGTCTAAGCGCACTTCATTCCACAGTGACCATTTTGGACGTAATCGTGAATAAAACTCTAAGATGAGAGAGAGATTAAAACCGTTTCTGCGTACTCGGATTTGATTTAAGGCTCAGAAAAAGCAGGCCTCCTTATCATAATCTTGAATTGAATTTACCTACTCAGTGAAAATATTATTATGCAAATAATAGCAATGAATTGATTAGATTTCTTATATTTTTATTTCGTTCAGGAAAAAAAAACAGTTTTTTCATACATCTCCATCTTGTGACTCTCAAGTACCCGCGCAAGATTACTTCCTTCTGGTCATTTATCACCCACTCCTCAAACGATGCACGTCACAGCGGCACTGAAACGGTTTAATTACCCGGTCACTCCCCCCCCCCCCCCCCACCTAGCACGCGCGGTGACCCGGAAGCGGTGCGGCTCCCAGCCGGATATTAATTTCTCCACTCGAACGCACTCGCGCCGAGCGCCACCTGTCGGCCCCGTGGCTAATTTAAGACGCTTTTAGATTTAGACTTGCTATTTTAGTGTAGGCAGTGGTACACCAGTCCACTGTGAGAGAACCACACTTCGGCATAAATGGGCCGGCTCGACCGGAGTGATACCACAGCCTCGCAATAAACCGGCATGAAGCAGCGCCTGCGCTTTGTTTCGTCGAGTGAGTGAGAATACCGGAGTCCCAATTGGGGGGAGAGGGAGATATTTCCACACAACATTTGGAACACTTGTGTTTGTTCAATGTCTGAGTGTTATATATTACTACATCTATTATTTAAGTTTTATATCTGAATTTCCTCTGTCGTATGATATATATTATGTAACGTAAGCCCTGAAGCTACTTAGTACGGAGTCAATGTGGGGTCAATGTATGAGTTGTTGTGAGTTTTTTTACTTAATGATAGCACCCAGTATAAAAAACGTAAACCTAGCACTTTCCTGGCTTTTTCACCAGAAGTGCTATCTTTATTGGCTTACATCGTGTGGGCTATATCGTTAAAACTGATGAAGAGTATGAACGGCGCGCTGCCCCGATGGCAGCTCTCTGGCAGCGCGCCTGATGCGTTCATCGTAACTTGTAGGTAGGTAGGTTAGTGTGGAGACAAGGTATGGAATACTTTGTAATAAACAACTGGTTAGCTATGCCAACCATGTGGCTGAGGTTTAGGGCGAAGTTCTGTCTTTCAAGTTAAGTAAGAGCACCTGCTCGTAATTAGTAGAGGATATCAGAATACGGCTGAGATAACTACGAGTAAAAAAATAGTTTCAAGAAGTTACTAGAGCAATAAAACGTTTATAAGAAATAATAACCAGATAAGAAAGGATTGCGTGAATCTGAGTAGCTCGGGACCGAGTGCCTTAATACCTACTGTGAAGCTTATCAGCACTGCTTGTCAACGTACACATGTTTAATGTCAATCTCTAAACTGTTTTCTGGCCTTAACAAAAATAACACCCAGACACTAATGAACGCAAGGCCCTTATTCCGGACAATGTCTTCATCCACTTTCGCTCGAATAGTTAAGTTTTCCTAGTAGACTGTAGAGGTATTATTTCTGAAGATTCTTTCAGACCACCTTGATGGTCTGTCCCTGGACAAAACTATAAAAGGTTTGCGTGCTGCAATGCAATCAGAATTTTGCATGTGCCTTGACAGTTAATTATCATTATAATTATCTATTAACAATACATATTCTAAGATTTAATTGAAATGTATGTT
>JABMDO010001769.1:0-11119 GCA_014851415.1 Cnaphalocrocis medinalis
ACTGTAGAGGTATTATTTCTGAAGATTCTTTCAGACCACCTTGATGGTCTGTCCCTGGACAAAACTATAAAAGGTTTGCGTGCTGCAATGCAATCAGAATTTTGCATGTGCCTTGACAGTTAATTATCATTATAATTATCTATTAACAATACATATTCTAAGATTTAATTGAAATGTATGTTTCGGATAGATTTTATAATTCCTATTGTTTTGTATACAACGTTGTATGTATGTAAGTTGGTAGTAATAAATGTTGGTGGCTGAGCGTACAAAAAATCAAAATTGTGTTTAAAAATTTAATATTATTATTAAGTACTAGTGGCCCGCCCGCACTTCGTTTCGGGACAGTAGTTCCACTACATGCCAATAGATGGCGCTGGGTGTCGCTTGCCACACGCTAGTGTTTCGCCTTTTCGGTTTGTATATAAGGTCTATCGATGCCCATAGAAATTGCCTCTTTATTAATAGTATAGAGTATAGATAGAAGTTTCTATATTTGTTTCCTTATTAATAATACTGCTACAAACCTAAACTTAAAATGCTAATCTAATAAGTGTAACCTACGTGCTTACTTACCTACTATATTTGTTATAGGCACCATTTTTAATCCGTAGGTCACGCAATTTGATCTAGTATCAACTTAAACTGGTTAATTAAAACATTCTTCAAGCTTAGGCCTGTACCAAACAAATTCCTAACACGAGCCTCTAGCATAGTTTAAATTTAAAATAGTGTTGCTAATTGATCCACTATTGAAAAGCTGTTAATAGTTGGTACCGATAGTATTGCCAGAGTATATAGCATCGATACTATCAACAGTGTTGACATAGGAGGAATACTATTGATGATACTAATACTATGCATAATTATGATCGATAGTTTAAGGATTGGGCTCCATTTTAATATGTTTTATGTACTAAGTTAGTATCAAAAAACTATGATCCGATAGTAATCGAAACAAAGTTTTTATTTTAGTGAGATAAGACATACAGGGTGTATCTGTAAACATTTACATCCCTTCAACCACATGTTCTATCTACCATTCTGAACAACATTTGTTCAATAACTTTTCCAAAATTTTCGAAACATTTTTAGACTCCCCATACAAAATGACCAAGTCACGTGACTGACTTTGTATGGAAAGATGAAATTTTTTTATGCGAATTTTCAAAATTCATAGAACAAATGTTGTTACATTCAGAATGGTTGGTAGAACACAGGGTTAAAGGGATGTAAATGTTCACAGATACACCCTGTATAGTGTTGCTACCTAATTTGTTTTCAATTTATGCTGTTAAAAAAAAAAACAATACTAGATATCGATATCGTAGTATCGATTTTATTGACAGTAGCCTACGATAGAGTTGACTACAAAATCCTATTGGACAAGCTCTATAGACTTGGAGTAATGAGGGAGTGCCTTTTGATTGGTTTTAGGTCTTATCTCTCTAACCGCTCCCAGTGGTGTGGAATGAGAATATATGACTTTGACACAAAACATATGAATTTGTAAGATCAGATGTGACCCCCGTAACTGGCTCTATCCCCCAGGGTAGCGTACTAGGCTGCACCCTGTTTTTAGTGTACGTGAATGACTTGCCGCAATCATTTCCATTCGACAGTGTATCCTTCGCAGATGACATCTCAATTATCTTATCTTGCACAAATATTGACTCAGTAACAAAAGACTTAGACTTAATATTAGATAACATCACGGATTGGCTTAATCAAAATAACTTACTACTAAATCTAAATAAAACTAAATTACTCCAATTTAAACCTTACCAGAAAACCGCGTTAGAAATAAATTACTACCTACAAATCAAACATATTAGAAACTGTAAAATCAACTACTATGCTAGGCATTGAAATAGACATGCATCTCACCTGGAAACCCCATATCAAAAAATTATCTAGTAGATTGTCTTCTTTCATATACGCACTGGGTCGTTTAAAAAGGGTAACAAATATGGAAACTGCTCTCTCAGCATATTATGCATATGCCCACTCACGCCTCTCCTAAGGAATCATACTTTGGGGCAACTGCAGTATTATCCAGGAAATATTTGTTCTCCAAAAGAAGTGTATAAGGATAATAAACTAATATAAAACAGACCGACTCTTGCAAACCTCATTTTATAAAACTTAAAATATTAACTTAACCTGCTTGTATATATTAGAGGCCAGTAAATTTGTTAGAAAGAACTTGAATCTGTATTCTCCCATAAAAACTATTAGACGCAACAATAGATACGAAAATAAACTCAAAGTGCCATTTTCTAAATTAAAACTATTCTCATCTGCCCCACATCCAATGTTGATAAAAATATATAACCATATTCCAAATATTATTAAAAATACGCAAAAAACATCAAGTTTTGAGAATCAGTTAAAAGAGTTCTTAATATCAAAAAGTTATTATAGTATAAAGAATTTTTTGAAGATAATACAAATTTAATTATTAACAAATTCATTTTAATAAAGTAAGTTTGATTCATACAAACTTTACTGTTGAAAATAATTGTCATACCATTTCTTTGTGCTACTATTGTGTGTTAAGTTTATAATTATTGATGGAAAATGCATACTAAGTAACAGCAAAGCAGGGAAAGGCAATAATAATGTGATAAAATATTAGTAATAAGTAGAAATAAGTTATTATTATAAATATGTATTAGTAGTAATAGGTAGAAACAAAGTCACTAAGTAATTTAATGTATAGATAATAAAAAATAATGTATATTTTATAAATTGCTATGCCCTTACATTACAGGGCGCTACATTGCACTGTTTACACCCCTTGTACGTACATTACTTGCTATGTAATTAAGATACTTTGTACCAATGGAGCATGCAATAAAGAATTGAATTGAATTGAAAATAGCCATTATCGATATGCTGAATAATTTTCGGTCAACCATCGTTGCTGAAATTATCGATACCTGAACAACACTAATAGGCACAAAGTTTTAATAAAACAAACCGCACCAACCGCAAAGACGATGATACCGTTTACAGAGGCGTGTTATTAAAAATACCGTAAAACGGAAAAAATGTTGTAAGCTCTTAATTGGCCGTTCTTTTATACAATGGCTTGCATGCAGCCAACAAATGGGGCATGCATGTAGAAAGTAGATGAAACTACAATAGAATAATAGTGTAGAATAAGCAAAGGGTATAGTTTGCAGCTAGTTGGTAAAACACACACATTATATTTTCTTTTTAATCCGTATTCGAAATGTAGATACAGATGTATGTATTAATTATTTACTAGTATGCATTTATGTATTTATTACTTACATAACAGATCTGCCAGTGCAGATTAGGGGTAAGGCAGTCCTTACCCCTTGTTAATTCGCTGCATTATTCCTCTACCCAAAGGTTGGCTGGAAGAGATCGCTTTTAGCGATAAGGCCGCCGATATTGTATTTGTAAATGACTATTGGCATTAAGTTCTGTAATGTGTTGTGCAATAAAGAGTATCTATCTATCTATCTGTACAGTGGCCAGCCCTAATTTCGTTTCGGGACCTATTTCTATTTTTTGTTAATAGATGGCGCAGGGTGTCGATTGCGTCGCGCAAGCGTTTCGTCTTATCGGGTTGTATATTCCTTTTGCATTACGCTTTAGCATTTTTGACTCTGCTGGTGTTGCAGGTGTCTATGGATGACCACTATCGCTTACCATCAGGTGATCCTACTGATCGTCTGCCATATCTTATTTCATAAAAAAAAATCTACCTTTTATGGTTATATGTTTTCACATCATTAATATCATTTCAGCATATTATGCTCTCCACATAGATCAGTCCTCTGTCCTCATCCAAGGATTCTTGCAACCTTCACCAGATCGTCGGTTTGATAGTGACCTTTAAAAGATGTCCTTTTGTACATTAAGGTCACAGTTGATGTCTTAGCAAATGCAATGTTACCCTTGACGTCCTTGACAGCTCACTCGTTTCTTACATTTTATGTGCTATTTCTACGCTAAACAGGCCTTAATACACGCAAGGTGCGGCAAAGATTAAGTTTTTAATAAACGCAGAAGTAAAGTACCGTAAGTTAACTTAAGGATATTTTTAAGAAAATCCTGGCACGACTGTAATATTTTTCTGACTGTAACTGGGATGAAGTGGAAACTTTATTAAAATAATGTTGTTGTATTGAAATAGGCAGGTTCATAAATAAAATTTAATTGCTACACAATGCACGAAATGGACCAAAAGTATTTAGTCTAAACGTAAAAACGTTTACCAAAATACTTATTGAACGTTTTAGTATAAACTAGTGGCGCTTCCTCATTTCGTTACGGATTGATATTAGTTTCAAACTTAACTCATAGATTGCGTTAGGTGCGGATTACACTGCGCAAGCGTTTCGTCTTTTTAACCTACCTTAAACCTGGTGATTGTATATAAATATTACATCTTTCTAAATGGCTTAGAAGAAGATGGCTCTCCTTCATCTCATCGGAATATTACATGGCCTTTATTATATAGGTAAAGAAATATTAATAATATTCTTACAATACATGTATGTATTGCGTTACGTCGCGGTTCAATAATATTTCGCAAATACAACATTTTAATGTTTTTTAAGTTATTTTGGGCAAGCAAATGGGGCATCAGCATCCCTCTTTTTAATCAAAATTTTAGTTACATTTTTCGTGCATATTTTAAGGAGTATCGCATCTTTTTGCCCTATCCCTGATCTTTGCGCGCAAGTTGCTTAAACGCCTCCCAGAGGCCTCATAGAGAGTATCTGTTTAATCTGCCCCCGCAAAATATCGCACATCATGTTTATTAATGTGGCTTGCTTTTATTGCGTACATTGTAGGCAATTTATTCATTACAACGTGAGTCCGCTGTTATTGCTGTTCTGTACCGAATTTAGTCTGTGAACGTATAAATTAAGGCTTTTCCTCTTTTTTGAAAGTCCTCATTGTGGAATCAGCTTTCCCGCAGCGGTATTTTCCGAAACCGGTACGACATTAAAATCTTTAAAGAACGAGCTCACGTCTCCTATACCTAAGACTGGCACTCCTTCTGATGTAGCTGGTGTCCAATTAATTGAGTTTGAGTCCATAGGCGACGGTGATCATTTACTATGGGAAAAAAAAACTTGATTTTGATTTATCATCGAAGTAGATGGAAGGTAAAGTGATGCAATGATTAACGTGCCCAGAGCGTCCGATACTGACGCCGTGTTTGGAGCCCGTACGCTTAGACTATGACTCAGTTTTTAGGGAGTCTGACAGTTACAATGAACGACAGCAGTCTGACCATAGTAATTCTTTAACAGGGGAACCAAAACATCTGAGTCATTGTGACATTTTTAGATACTATCCATATCGCATTTACCTAATGTCTTTTGTTAAATCAAATGGCATTTTACTGGCTTCACAATTTTTCACTAAAAGAATACGTCAATTTGTATGTATTTGTTCTAAGTAAACCCTGATCTATTTGTTAACATCAAAAGATTAAGGTCGGACATTATTTTCAATAGTACACCCGGTTTTAACTTCAAAAGTTGTGAATGTTGTATAGTTAACTTTATCGTTTGGATTTAAGGTCTAAATTGGTACGAAAATCAATCCAAGATCTTAAGACCTTGACACAATTATCTTTAGAATCGGTCACCGCAACCTTTACTTTAACTTGTTTAGGTATGTTAGTAACATTTAACTTGATTTATATTGTTGTGAAAATTGAATACGTAACTACCTTTACATCTTAAGCATCATTAAATCCACTACCTTTTTGGTATAGTGGTTTAGAATGTTGACTTCCGTTCACTAAAACCTTATGCTGCCAAATGCATTTCCTGTATCTGATTTTATGCTTTAATCACCTGTATAAAAACATGTTCATCAAAATCATAAGATGCTGTTACGTCCTTATTTATTTATCCTTGGGGACATTTAGATCATGATCCAAAACTTGGAAAGTCACGTAATCATAAGGAATTGACTACCGTCTGACTCCTTTAACAGAGGAACAAGACTGATCATCTGACAGAAAGGGTGATGTTGTGTACCGAAATTGAGAGTCCTGACTTGTATTTTTCATAATTTTTACTTTGTTTTAGAAATAGTGTGCAGACAAATCAATTGATGGTAGGTGATTGCCGCCGTTAATCGACATTCACAGGTTCGCTGCTGTAGGGGAGAGAGGGGCTTGTTGTAACAGTTTTCAATAAAACTAATATATCTTGAGATCTATTGATTAAATGTCTACTAAATAAATACGGATGGATGCTGTAACTCTTCTTGTACCAAATCAAGTAAAAATAATACCATAAATATTCGTTATTATTTTACAATAAATTATTTTCTAGAAGAAGTGCGGTGTTACAACTTACCTCGTGCTTGGGGCTAGTTGTAACATCTACCGGGGCAAGTAGTAACACCAAAAATAAAAGACAATTATACCTCTAATCGTTTATTCTTTGCTTGTTTTTAACAAAATTCTCATTTTTCTAAAGTAAGTATAATATAATTTTTATCGAAAATCAACGTAAATACACTTTTTAGTAATCAACACCTAAAAATTAAGTCATTAGCAGTCATATTTAGTTAAACACTACTTGTAATCAACATGGCACTTTTAAATCACAGTGATTAAATTGGTTATACCTATCTAAGGTATGCTTCGTAATTATATTTTCTTAATATCTAACAAAGTATGATTATATTTCTTTATACTTATACATAGAAGAATCAACATTTGGTGGGTTTCATTATAATTAAATTCAGTCTTCGTCTGAGCTACAATTAATACAAATAAAAGAAATAGTGTCTCCAGTAACACATCCTACATGTGCCCACATCTAGCAAATTATACACTCTACCCAATCTTCTTTTCTTGAATCGGTGTAAGCTTCACTACATACCAGACAGAACCAACAAAATTCTCATTTTTCTAAAGTAAGTATAATATAATTTTTATCAAAAATCAACGTAAATACATTTTTTAGCAATCAACACCTAAAATTAAGTCATTAGCAGTCTTATTTAGTTAAACATTACTTGTAATCAACATGGCACTTTTAAATCACAGTGATTAAATTGGTTATACCTATCTAAGGTATGCTTCGTAATTATCTTTTCTTAATATCTAACAAAGTATGATTATATTTCTTTAGACTTATACATAGAAGAATCAACATTTGGTGGGTTTCAGTATAATTAAATTCAGTCTTCGTCTGAGCTACAATTAATACAAATAAAAGAAATAGTGTCTCCAGTAACACATCCTACATGTGCCCACATCTTGCAAATTATACACTCTACCCAATCTCCTTTTCTTGAATCGGTGTAAGCTTCACTACACACCAGACAGAACCACTCTTCTGATTCAGATTCTGAATCTGAACATAACACCTTTCTTCTAGCTTTATCCACTCCTGTTTTATTTTTTGTTGATTTACCTTTCCCCTTCCCCTTTCCTTTGCCTTTTCCTTTAATTTTGTCATCTTTTTTCTGTTGTTTTTTCATCTTTTCCTCATATTCCTTTTGTAAAGCTTCTTTTTCAGGAGTTTCTGTCAATACTGTAGATTTTCTTTTGCGTCTGCTATTCGAATTAGCTTTTCTTGGTGGCGCCTTTGGTAAAGGTCTAATCTTCGATGGCGAGAAAGTTTTTTGTAGACCGGAGCAACTTGGAGTTGGTTCGTTCGCAGTTTCGATTTGGCTTATAATTTCCGTGGTGCTGATATCTATTTCAGGGACAGAATCTAATAGTTCTGGGTTTTCAAGATTCAAAGATATATTATCTGTGACATTTACGTCATCTGGCTCTTGTGTAGGATCAGGACGATCAGTAACATAAGATGGAGCAAAGTCGGAGTCTTGGAAAATATTAGCATTCAAAGGCCATATACCAGAAGCTCTAAATCCATTCATAATATTAGCAGGGTTAAGGGCAAGCGGTAACGACTCTCTCACAATACCTGGGATGTCATAAATTGTCATCGTTTTTCCCGGATTGTTGTGCATCCATGCTGTCTGTGCCCTATTTGTATAATTTTTAAAAGGGCCGTACACTCCTACATCTAAAGGTTGCAAATTGTGAGAGCAGTGTGGGGGAAACGATAGCATGATGACATTATTTTCTTTGGCTTTTTCAACAACTTTAATATTCACATGTGAGCTATGGTTATCAAGTAGCAACAGAACTGGCTCTTCCGTGGTGGGTTTTGCGTGTTTAATAAAATGATCCATAAAAATTGAAAACTCTTTTTCGGTCATCCATCCGGAGGAATTACCAGCCCCAATGCAATCTGGAGGTCCACCACGAATAAACATTTCAGAATATTTAAGCCTGGGAAAAATGAACATCGGTGGGATAAAATTACCCGCACCGTTAGAGGCACAAGCAAGTGTTACGAGAGTTCCCCTCTCAGCCGATGTGATAGCTCCAATTTGCTTTTGGCCACGAGCAGCTACTATTTTTTTAGGTTTTTGAACCGTTGTGACCCCTGTTTCATCAATGTTCCATATTCGAGAAGCATTAAACTGATATTTTTGGAGAAGTCGTTGATATGTTTCAAAGAATAAGTTAACGTTAGTCTTATTGAAAGACGTTGCTCGACTTAAAGACGTCGCTTCTGGTGTCCTTAAAGATAATTGTGAATTTCTACGCATAAAATTTTGGAACCAGTCAGCACCAGCCATTTTATTTTGATGCCAAGAAGGAGGAATATTTTTAGCATTAAGCTGCATACCGCATTGGTATGCTAGTTTCCTAACTTCTATAGGAAGTAGTCCAAAATATATATCGGCGCACTTGAGTAGGTAGGAAGCTATCTTACCTTCTTCTTCTGCAGTAAATACTTGTCTAGGCTTAACATAACCAACTCTTAATCTTTCATTATTCTTCTTTTTCTTTATGTATCTATAAAGAGAGACGTGACATAATCCGAAAGTCTGACTAGCTTTCCGAATACTGCAATTTTTTTCTAAAACTTCAGCTGCCGCTAACTCGTATACTTCTTGGCTATGTGTTGCCCGCTCTGACTTTCTTTTATACACCCTCATTCTAGAAATAAGGGAAATAAATAAGTAAGTTTTAAGTAAAAGTTGTCATAACTTGGGGCATGTTGTAACATGTTACAACTAGCCCCCGGTTTGTGTTACAACTAACCCCATGGTATTATTTTTAACATTTATCAAGATAACTATTTAAACAATTTATCAATCATAAAAACTGTTACACATTATCAGAGATAGATAAATTTGCATCGAAATAAGATACAGAAAAATAAGAAATTACACGATAATAATAACGTAAACCAAAATTGTTCGACAGTACAAATTTATATTACCTGGCAAAAATGAAGCGCGTGCACACTTCCGCTCACTGCGCCGGCCGGCGGGACACTACTTATGGCAACATGATACGGCTTGGTTTATAGGTTAAAACGAGTCAAAGAAATACGTCAATAGCGTTTAAGATCCTAGTGAAAAGAGCCTGTTACTACTTACCCCTGTTACAACAAGCCCCTCGCTCCCCTACTTTCGAAAAGTAATTCGTTTATTTCTTAAACATTTGAAGGTCACACTGGAATGATGTAACAGGTAGTTAGTAGAAATCAGTTAATTCCATTTAAGACTATCATGTCATAGGGAAGGTTCTATTATTGTCGTACACAAACCATCAAAAAGTTACTACATGCACATTATAACATTTGTCATTAATATTTTCACCACTCTTATTGCAATGGTATTTATAAACACATGACAGTGTCGACGTTGGTGGCATTTCTATATTTAACTTCAGTCACTCATCATTGCCGACTTCAACAGGACCGGGTTCGTCTTTGCAAAAATAATTCTTGTATTTTTAACATCTTAAGCCACTGCATCAGCAATTTTACTTATTACTAAAAATAGATTGTAGCCATAAAAAATTAAAACAAACCACTATCGAAAGTAGAAGTAAAAAGGCAGCTAATCTGACTAAAACATAAAACATCAGGAGGCACATATTAATCGGGGCATCGATCAAAAATGACCTTTAAGAGTATAGCAGCAAGACCTACAGCGTAGGCCATTGTGGTTTTTCTGACTAACGACACCACTTCATCTTTGGACCCGTATTGTTCACCTGACAAGGTTCGCGATAATATTGAAATACCGCACGTGAATAGAGAGTCCATTCATCTGTCTTTCTATCGCCCGTAAGTTTGACTACACATGGGTTTCAAGAGTGGAGAGCTGAACGAGAAGGTAGCAGCATAGCATAGCATAGTCATGATAATATTGTATATGCAATTGTTTTTTTTGTGTTTAGTACAACCTTCAGAAACTTCAATATCCTGATGTTTGCATTTGCAAACAGCTTACTTTCTTTATGCTCACAGTACTTTCACTAATATTGTTTTTAAGAAAGTGTTTTAGCTACATTTTGGAAGTTTCTTCTTCAAATTCACTTTTTCTTTTAGTTTTAGCTTTAGACATAATAATAGATAATACCTATTTAAAATAAAATGACATAGTAAGCAAGCTTTATAATTGAGGTAGGTATTGTTTGTTGCTATTATATATAGCCAGATAAACGTAGTTTGACGTGTGCTATTGTGCTTTACTAGACGAGCGGCATTTTTTTTTGTCATCACCTCAATGAAGAATTAGGGTGAGCGGGAAGTTGCACCACAGTGATTGCGGGAGACTTGCCCAGTGGTTCAATTCTCCCTGTGCAGGGAAATTATTACTTAATCTTTATTAACTGGTTTTTTTCTTCTTAATATAATTTATTATACTTGGCTAACTTGTACCAATTTTTTAATACAATCAAATCAATACAATCCTCCTAAAAATGCATGCGAATGTAATAAATACACAACAGTGGATTTGCAAAATGCCATAAATTATGTAGGTACCTACATAATATGGCATTGTCTGTTGTGTATTTTTCACAAATCTATATTTACAAACAGTTTGTCTACTTCTAAACCAGTCTTCTCTAGTCAGTTTTTTTTGGTGGCAGACAAGCAAACGGTATACCTGATGGTAATCGATTGCCGCCGCCCATACACACCTGTAACACCAGTAGAATCACAAGAGCGCTGCCACAACAGCGCACTTGTGACTCTACTGGGGTTAAAGGGTGGCCTTTGTG
>JABMDO010001770.1:0-13161 GCA_014851415.1 Cnaphalocrocis medinalis
GTAAATGGGGTTAAATTAGTTTCAAACATTTCGGTTCTCAAAGTTGATCTCTGCGTTGATCCATCAGTCATTCGAAACAAAGCATTTTACTGGTAGGTTAAATATACTGGTGTAACCACGTGTTCTATGAACCATTCTGCAAAAATATGTTTCGGATTTATCGAACTCGGGTTTGTGATCACCAATCCGCATTAGGCAAGTGTGGTGATTAAGGCTCATCCCATCATTGTAGCGTTGAATTAATTTCTATGATAGAGGCTTTTGCCCTGCAGTGGGACAGTATGTAGGCTGATACTTTACTTACTTTATTAGACAAATCTTTAGCTTTTCGCTTGCTGCCATCACTTTTATTATACACTGGCCCACCCTCACGTCGTTTCGGGACAATAGTTCCACTGTCTACCAATAGATGGCGCTGGGTGTCGGTTGCTACGCGCCGATCGTCGCGCCGTCGATTTCTATAACTATTAAGTATTCTGTGATATAGGTAAGAGTTTATCTCTTCATTTAAGTATAGAAGAAGATAGAATAGAAGACCGACGTTATATTTGTTGCCACATCCATTTTTATCTTCAGCAGTGTGTAATACATGTTATAACTACAAATCTCGAATGAATCACACACGTGAGCTCTCTGCCCGATGGACCGCGGCGTGGACGTTGTGACACGCGCGTGCGCACGTCACGGACGTTTGGTCAATTGTGACCATAGACTTAGGATGCCACTGCTCTATGATTGTGACAGAGTGTACTACGTAATACCAAAGACTTTATCGTAGTACGCGAGTGCCTCGGTGGCGCAATGGTTAGTCGCACTTTAACGTCGTTAGGCCCAGACAGCATACACAATCATCATTTCAGCCAATAGACGTCCACTGCTGGACATAGGCCTCCCCCAAAGTTCTCCACACAGATCGGTCCTGTGCCACCCGCATTCAATGGACTCCCGCGACCTTCACCAGATCGTCGGTTCACCTGGTGGGAGGCCTGCCACGGCTGCGGCCTCCTACACGTGGCCTCCACTCAAGGACCTTTCCACCCCAACGGCCGTCTGTTCTCCTCGCAATGTGCCCTGCCCATTGCCAATTCTTGGGCTATGTCCGTGACCTTAGATCTCCTGCGCGGATCTCATCATTTCTGACACGATCACGCAAGGAGATACACAAATAAAAATAGAAAAAGGAGCATACACAATAGAAAAATAAATTGTTTTTGCCTCGTATGAAGCCAATGAGTTATAAATATAGAGCAGAAATACCTACAAAAAAAACGTGCCGGTTTAGAACATAAAATGGCGGACTGACAGCTATTTTAGTGCTGCTCTGTTGATAATGCTTTATCGATATCATAATTGTCAAGTCGATACTGACTGGGGGTCTAATTTGAAGTGAAACGCAAATAAAGCATTGAGTATTGAAGTAATTTTGAGACTCAACCAAACGATTGAGAACGTCATTTCGTAATTTGAAAGTGACCATTCTTTCGTTTGAGACCGATGGAAGTTGTTTTGACAGAACTCGTCTCAAATCCTAATTTGAAAGCCTATAAATGACATTCGTAAAATTGATTGATTAGAAGCTTAAGTTACTGGTAAATGAAAATCAAAGTATAAATAGATAGGTACTCTTTATTGCACAAAGTTTACAAGTCTTCTTGAAGTAGGTAATAATTATGCTCTTAATATGTAATAGATAATATAGATCTTTTATTGCAAAATTAAACTTAACTAGTGTTGCGGCAACACCCGGATCATAGCGGCAACACCAGGATTCAACCAATCATTCCAATCAACGAATTTTATCGCGTGATATGCGTCCGCTCTCATTGGTGCTTCATAACGTGATATCGCACAAGCGGACCAATGGGAGGCGCCGATGACGTCGCGGAAATCGACTCAACGGACATCCGGATCGCCACTGCATACAAGGAACACCTAACGCGCACATCTAATTCGTAATTTTAATTATTTAATAGTTTGGTCTGTGACCGCTAATAAGTATTTCTTTACTCTCTAATACCGAGTTTTTCTTTCCTCCACCTCGTCCACTACAACTAGGTATACAGATATGTATTCAATTTACAATTATGGTGGTAGTAGGTAGTAGAGCTTGTAGTGATATTATCTTCCTGAGTTCAGTTCGTCGCAGTTTGTAGAAAGAGATCTGTAAGTAAGAAAATTATGGTATTATTGATAAGATTATAATGATATTATCTACTCTTAATAATAGAGGTAGGGCAATGGTAGCTCAGTGAATAAAAACGGGAGGTCGTAGCAGTAGGTATGTAATACCGGTATCATTAATAACAATCTCAAATTGACGAGTTTACGATATGTGATCAAAATCAAATTATTACAATAAAAAGTGAAATTCATCGCTTAGCATAAAAGGTTTATCTTCATCGTAAAATATTATCGATGTTTTTACTACAACCCTAGTATAAAACTCACGAATTTTTATAACATAAAAATATTCAAATGAAGCATAATCGTGGACTGAAAACACACGGATAGAATCACACGGGGAAACAAAAGTGTAAAACTTCAAAGTTTCTATAAATATAATGAACATTTTATAATAATTAGAAAAAATATAACATACCGGTGCAATGTTAATCTTTGCTGATTTTCGCTTTTCCTTGAGCCACATCCTATAACACTACACTTGGGCATAATGATTAAATGTTTCTTCAATATCCTGTGTAATGTGGACAACGAGTTCTCAAAAGAAAAGAAATTATTAGTTATTTTTGTCGGAAGAAGAAACGGTGAGTGACACTTCATGTACTCAGAAAACTGTAACTAAACATGGCTTTTTGGCCGCATTAGGCATTAACGTGGTTGTCAAATGACAATTTTTCCGATTATAGAGCTGAATGAAATAGTGTCATCTCTTTCCACTTATGAAATCAAGGCTGAGTTAGATAGAGAGAACAATAGTTTTGAGAACTCCACGTCGACATGCATGGTATTTGTATAACTGATTTCTGTATAGGACAATAGGCCCGGTCCATATATTTAAGTCAATGTATGAAGCTTTTGAGTCTTACGACGTTAAAGCGACGGCGGCTGCGCTTATGGTCCCGGGTTTGACCTCGAGTCGGGCCAAAAGTTTTACCTGAGTTTTTGCTTTCAGAAACTCTGTGTCAGCCCGAAGTCTGGAAGATGGCGGTCTTGTACCCCCGTGCCTTGGAAAGCACGTTTTAGCGGTTGGCCCTGCGCCTGATCCTTCTTCGATCGTGTCACTCTGGTATCCCATCGAAATATGAGGGTAAGGGAATAGAGATAGTACTTGTGTCTGCACATACACTTGACACACTTAAAAAGTATAATTTTATTTTATTCTAGGTATTTATTACGTATATTTTTCTCTCTGCCTATCCAGTTATGGCCAGTAGCGCTACCATGAGTTGACATCGAAAACTGACATAAAGTAAACTATTTCTCTGTCTCCTTCAAATGCATCACAATGAAAGAGACAAAGCGAAAGTTTTTGATAGCGAGGATAGTTTCCAAACTCATGGTAAGGCCACAGATTCGAAGTCGAGTAGACATAGGTTCCAACCATGATGTAAATAAAAAAAAATGTGTATGTCACCACTGCCTTACATAACTTAGAAAACGCAACCTTTACACACACATTGTGACATTGCAAATACTACTGTCTGTCTGTAGCACGGATTCCAAGGAAGCCTTCTGAGTCACCGCACACTATTCACTTTCGCTCGCATGACGCATGCGCGGATAAAATATACTTTTATCTTGTATGCGCTACTACTTAACATACTTAGCTACCTACTATGTTTTTATTGTAATGCCTGTTCGCAAGTCTATTTTAAGGTAGTAAGAGTCGAGCAAAGATTTTACACTATAACAAGATGGTGTACTATGAAAATGAATGCAATGTTAATTTCGATTCTATGCAGTGAGAATAAGGATTACTTTGAAATGCCAAATCGCTTTACAGAAAATCGAGCCGAGCGAGATGTCAATCTGCAGGAATATGTCTTTGTCTAATGGGTTGCCATCATAAAAAAAAAACCTTTGTGGTATAACTTACGCAAAGTTTATATTTCTTCTTCCGGGGAACTTTCAAAATATTGAATAACTTAAAGGAATGATACGTTGGAATTAATAATGTCTTTTTTATTTTTTTAATTTTAAACCATGATACACGACTAGTTTTATGTAAGAGTCGGTGATATGGTAGTTTTAATTTTAATAAATATGCAACACTTGGCGTCTGGACATCACCATTATGGCGGCGGCAATAATAATTTGAAAGATTATATTATTGTGGCGACAAAAATAAAGTGTAAAAATTGTGCTTATTTATTTAATAATGGTTCTCACTTGTTGTGTGATAGGATGCAAAAGTGAATCATATAAAGGTTGCGGTGTATCTTTTCATAAGTAAGTATTTAGATAAAGTTTTATTTTTGCATTGAGTAGGGTGTCCATTTCGCTTGTCATCAAAAGACTGGAATTTTTACTGTTTCAGATTTCCAAAGAATGAAGAAATTAAAAAAAGGTGGCTTACCGTCATACCGGGAAAAATCACTAAACATTCAGCTGTTTGCGGCTTGCACTTCACAGGTGAAGATTTCAAGACCCATCCTGCCGCATCAAGGAAAATGTTGGAAGTTAAGGCTGTACCTTCCATCTTTCCCGTTGTAAGTATTTCCGAATTGGGTTAATAATGTTTAAAGGTAACTTTAAAAATGTTATTAGACAGTTGTGACTAAAAATAATGATGACAATGTGAAATTAAACTTGAGTGAGACATGTGAGACATGTAAAGCAATATAAAGGAGTTGTCCCATTATGGGTTGGGTCTATGTACGCTAAATTAAAAATCGGAGAAAAAATTGCTTATTACGAGAAAAATACAATGAATTCCATATAATGCACAGTTTCGTGGTTATAAAATAAAAAAGATGACCATTTTTCAACGTTTACCAATGACAAGACGCGTGAGACGACGGTGACCAAAGACAAAAAAAGCAACTGTCAATGTCAATGTCTGTCAATGTGACGTTAAACAGTTTGGTTTGTTAGGGTTTTTTGGATAGTTTTCATTTCTTAGTCTGTGGTTTGTTCCGTCAAACGTCAGACAGATAGACAAACGTCAAACGTCATCGAATTCGTAATGTCAGTAAATAGGTAACCAACATTGACAACCATTTTGTTGTGTTGCAATCCTTTGCTAAAATAAATTGTTCCTTCCAAAAAACAACGCTACAATAGAGAAATTGGATAGTCAAAAACTATTCTTCATATAATTCTCTATATTTTGGTATAGGGTACGTATACCACGCCCAGACTCCATACATTCTGGGACAACTCCTTTAATATTTTGTTAAATTAAATAATGCTTTTATAAAGATACCGGATTTTCATTTATTTCAAATTTGCATTAGAGAGAGTTGATCCCCTAAGATCAAGTCTACCTGTTACTGGGATCAAGTCTCCCAGAATAGGGGACACTTGATCCTTTTGGAAACTTCTGGGAAAATGCAAAAAAAATATATATGAAGCACTAATAAATATAATAATCAAATAATGAGGAACAGTAGTTAACAAAATTGCCTAGCTATGTACGATTTGTTTTTATAGAACTAACAATGGGGATCAAGAGTCCCCAGTTTCCCCAAGAGTTTTGTGAAAAAAAAATTAATTTTAGTCAATATTCTTGCTCCATAGAACCTTCAAATCGTAAAGTATGTACGTTTGTATGAACAATACGCTATGGCCGGTTAAATGTGCCGCAGAGTGTATTATTATAGGTAGGTAAATAGAAAATCTAATAGGGCTAGCACAAACTTTTCGAAAAGTCGGTAGTCTCTTCGTATCGTACGTATACATAATAAGGAATTTTAATTTGGAACTTGTGTTTTTTTCATACATAATTGCTCATAAATAATCAAACGATACTTTGAAACGTTCGTGCTAGCCCTTCTAGTTTGAATGGGCTTCACGAGTTGCCTAGAGAAAGCGATGTCCGACTCCCACGTGGGTGGACTGAGTTTGACAAACAATAATTGTAATCGAAAATCTAAATCGTGTGGTCACCTTATTAGAGTAGGACGCCAATCAAGTTAAAGACATCTCACGAGGCTCGAATGCAAGTAATGAGTACGCCATCTAGTTATAGTGTAAAATCTTTGGAGTCGAGTTGTAAGAGCCTTCTAAAGTTGTGTGTTGTCTTTAAGGTTGTCTCACTCTGCGCCTTATTACTGACGCTTACGATTTATTTTTTCAAAAAAGTTCATAAACTAGAATCAGACAACTTTTTAATCATTATAAAAAAAAGTTACACTCCAAAATTCATGTCAAACTGACTGAAACTGACAGACACTTCAAATCTAACTTTGAAAATATTTTTAATTTTATTGCATTTTAAAATCCCATTTAAATACCCAAATAAAAATGAATATTCCAGAAATCAAACCTTATGAGGAGCAAGCTATAGACACAGTGGTGTCCGTGCTCAATAGAGCGAGAGAGATGTTGGGAGAGAGGCAGACCCTCAAGCAACTTGCAAGTAAGATAGACCATCAGCCTGTCTCCGTCCACATGGACATCTCCTTCCCCAATGTTCGCCATTTCGACTGTTTTGGCTTGACGCCTACAGTCAGGGCCGCCGCAAGCGGGCGAAACGCCCAGGGGGGCGGCAAATTTTGCGACTCTCAGCAGTAGCGTAGAGCCACGGACATATATTATATCTTTGACAAGGGGGGTGTACCACATTGCAAAACAATTACGAATCCCCAAGTGCTCGGATTAAACAATTTCCCTAATTGTAATAATATTTTATAATGCGGCTCTCCCGAAGTACAATTCAAGGACCGGCTGGACCCAGAGTGCGTTATTACATGTAGGTACGCATTCTTGAAGAACGTGAGGTTGATTTTTTTGATTTGCCGTCCCAGGGCTATCTACAATTTGCTACCCCACCAACCTTGCCGACCCCTTAATTAAGTCGCCGATTCAACCTTATGTCAAACCAGGCCTCAATATGGGGGGAACGGACTCCCTGGACCCCCCCCTTATATACGTCCATGCGTAGAGCTAATAGTAGTAGGGAGACAAGGGCGGCATAATCGGTATTGCACGCGGGCGCCGAAATAGCTGGTGACGGGCCTGCCGACAGTCTACAGGTACCTTCGTGGCCTTTCACAGATCGTCACTCCATCTAGCCAGAGGGAGCCTTATACTACGCTTTTCGAGTCGCAGTCTTTACTCGAAGAGTCATTTATGTTAGAGATCCTATATAAATAAGTGCATAAAATCTTCTACCCTAACAGCTGGTAGTCCTCCGGCAGATAGAGCACTTTAGCATGCTGATTCGATCAGGCGCGGATCCAGACCTCAAAAAAGGTAGTGAGGGGGTAGCGTAGAGAAGGATCCCTTGCCACTTAGCTGCCTGAGACTTAAGAGTGTTGGCATAGATGATGGATGAAGAAATCCGTTTAATTCTGGAATACCAGCAGAAGACGGATGAAGATTTTTGAATAAATTCAATATAGTGTGATGTCGCAATGGTGGATCCGCGCCTGGATTTGATCTACTTTCGGGTATTTTAGTATTAATTTAGTCCTACGAGTATGTCAGATTCCTCTTATTTACTTACTTCAATGGCTCAGCAACCTCATCTTGGCGTCCGATACAAGACATCTCCATTGGTCCCGATAATTCGAGGTCTCACGCCTTTCATGTACTACATCATTCCAGTGGTATTCCTCATAATGGTTTGATTTTTTTTTCAGCAAGCCGAGACATGCTCTATGCCAAACCGAAGGTAGTGCTGACCAATCTCGGGAGTCCACTTGCAATCACCAGTGAAAGTGTTATAATAGACACGATCGAGAAGAAATGGAAGCTCACAGATACCCTGATGTATGTGTTGAGGTACAAAGGAACTTCGCAGGATGAGTGCTCCCAATATTACTACTTTGAGGTTAGTATCCTATCCATCATAATTATTTGAGACTCAGGATGTCCAATGTTCCCATCATTATCTAGCATCTAAGAAACCTGCGTGCCAATAATAGTGACCTGTATAGATTTCAAGACTGTGCAAAGTTGTTGCAGGCAGCATCAGCCGTTAGGTCTACAGGTGCGTAGGGATTGCGCGTTCCTGTGCACTGTTCACGAGTATATTGGATACGCGTACAGCTCCTGTACGGACTGGTGCTGCGATGTACGCGGGGTCAATCGATCCAGAGCACCTGGCTCGCGTTCGAGTTGGCTCGCGCGGTACGCGCACCCCAAAAGTGAACTGATAGCTGCTAAGTATGGACAAGGATTTCCGGGTACGCGTACCAGCGTACGTGGCGGACGTGGGCAGTGTTTCCCATCATCATCATCATCATCAGCCCGGTAGTACCCACTGCTGAGTATAGGCCTCCCTTCCCTTTCGCCAATGTGCCCGGTCCTGAGCTGCTCGGATCCATGTAGCCCCTCCGATTTTAGCGATGTCGTCGACCCATCGCGCCACCGGACGACCTGGACTGGACTGGAGTGTTTCCCAACTACGCGTAAACAGGAACGCGCAATCTGTAGGTACGCAAAGTAGGTTGAGAACTTGAGACCTTTATGCCAAAGGGCGCCTTTACCTATAGTTCAGGGGATGAGATGCACCCGGGCACTGGATGTTAGAGGGCGCCGAGACCTGCTTTATTATTTTTTTCAATAAAATTTTTCTTTTGATCTAACAGGCCATCTTCAGCCAACCGACCATATCCTACCCTATACCCCAGGCCACTGTTTCGGTATTCTTCAGAGTTGAAGACAAACATATTGAGCCTATAGAGCTACACGGACTTCCTAATGTAAGTATTTTTATGTGATAGGTGGCAGACAAACCGACGGATCACATGATGGCTCGGATTGAAGAAATTCTACCTATTTTGGTAATATGGACCCTTAGCTGGACGATCAGGATTCCTTTTACGGATTTGAGAGAACCATTCGGTAATGCTATGGTTATATTTTGACCATAGATAAGTACCTAGATATAATCTCGATGGAAGATGATCATAATTACATACAATCTCGATAACAGATTTTTAGATGTTCAAATCATCAGCTCTTAATTGTATTTAAGTAATATACAACGCATGGTGCGCATGCGCGTGCGGGTGTGGGTGCGCATGGGGCTGCGCGGCGTCGAGCGGCGCCTCATCCTCGTCTTTGAACCACATACATATTATTATTATGTACTAGTGGCCGCCCGCAACTTCGTTTGCGTGAACTTTATGACTCTTGACTTAAAGATGATTATTTAAATGGAATCTAACAAAAATATTACTTATTATAAATGTTCGTTTATAGGTTAATAGATTTTCAAGGCGGCTCATTAATATTTTATACGAAATGCTAAGGAATGGAACAACTTACCGGCTTTTGTATTTCCAGAGAGCTACAATTTGGGTGTCTTTAAGTCGAGAGAGAATAGGCTTCTTCTGGAAAAGCACGCTACATCTTAGACCTCATTGTCACTGTCCATCAGGTGAGATGAGGTCAAGTGCAAACCCATTTAATATTTAAAATATCAACTTCTAATGAAAGTAAACCCCAAATTATGTTTTATTCCATTAGGGGATGTAAGTATTCTATTAAAGTTTGAATCTTATATTTTATCCATCAATTCTGTCAAAGAATGTGTATGCAAAAGTTGGAGTAAATTGGGCCAAGGAATCACGTAGTCCCATGAACAAACTTTGAACCCCCTTTTCGCTCCATTAGGGGTTTAAGTTCGGAATATCCTTCCTTTTAGGATCTCATCCAAAAATGCTCATCACATTTGACAATTTTCCATTCCATTTCATTCCATATTTGTTATAATGGAGCTGGGCTCTTAGAGGTCCAAACCAGATGTTCCATGATCTTTGATTTTTTTTCATGGCATCATAAATTGCTCATCAATCTGAACAACTTTTGTTAAGGTGCCATAGACCTACCTCTTACAGTTTAGCTGGGCTGTTGTGGTTCTACATCAAGGAGCCTGGTCTTCAAAATGTAATATATCCTATAAGTTGCCCTGATATTACAGCTATACAATAAAAAAAGTTTCATTCGAATTGGTTCAGTAGTTTCCGAGATTAGCGCGAACAAACAGACAAACAGACAAACAGATAAACAGACAAACAGACAAACAGACAACAGACAAACAGACAAACAGACAGACAAAAATTTTAAAAATCATTGATTCATGTTCTGTTACTGTTTTTTAGTCGCACTAAGTTATTTTGAGATAAATATCTTCATGTACAGACACAGCTTTTTACATTTTATTATATGTATAGATTTAAGTGATAAATCAAACAACGGTCTGTCTGCATAAACGTCTATTTTATAACTGGCCTGACACAAATCATACAATGGTATTTATACTTAATTTAGGAATACCCACTTATAGCTACATTACACCTCCACCCTTATTCTACCTAAATTTAACACTGGCATAAATATTTCGTAACAATAATATTTTATGGTTTCCGTCTAAACCTTCCTTAACTTATGATATTATTATCTATTATTTAAATATTTTAATGTTGTATTTAGAGGTTCTTTTAATCTAATGGTGAGTACAATAATAGCTTAGAATAGTTGTTCTAAATATGTTATCTTTTTGTTACACAAAGAAAAGTAAGTAAAAATACATAATTAACGAAATACAAACCTACAGTAAAGACACATAAGTATGTTAAGAAATTATAACCATCGTCGATCAATGTTTATTACAATACCATCTATCACTACTTAGACTCTAAAAAGTTGTACTACATTTTTTTTCTTATGACTAATCTATAAAGTATATCTATAAAATGTTTCTATTACTACCTATGTAAAGCCATATCGCTCTGGGGGTCTACGAGAACGTATTTGGTTACGAGATTCTTTCACTGTGGGCGGTGGTTCGGAAATTAAGGGAGTTGTACTCGTGTGTGATCCAATTTGATCCTGAGAGCTACCACGAGTAAAACCCGCGCCAGGAGCTTGGCCTTCGCTGTGAATAGGGGCCGCGGACGGTTCATTACCATCACCGCCCGCCGACAACTCCGGCCCACTGCCCAGACTGAGACACGCCGCTGGATTGAGAGCCGGTGCCCTCAATATTCCATGGTCTCGCGCACATGTGCCGGCCACAAGGCCCGTTGAATCAGTTTTAGATGTACTTATTTTACCCTTTAACCTAATTTGATCTACGTGCCTATGTACCACTGTGCCATCGAGTAATTGTACTTTGTAGTCTGTGTTACCCATTATTTCGACAATTGAACCGCTTAGCCACTTACCCTGTGTATGATATATGCGCACCCAAACCGAGTCTCCGACGTGGAAGGAACGCCACGCCCCCCCCGCCGCCTGCTGCTGCCGGCGCTGCGCCGCCGCCACCAGGTCCTCCCGCGGGGGTTTCAGCCGGTCTAACCTTGTTCGCAAACATCTACCTTGTAATATTTGCGCAGGACTTTCTTTAGTTGTACTATGTTCTGTTGTACGGTACATTAATAAGAAACGTTGTAAAGCCGTGTCTACGTCTACCCGTTGTCCTAAAGCTTTTTTTATAACCCTTTTTAAAATTTTCACTGAATTCTCCGCTAAGCCGTTAGATGCTGGATGATAAGGCGCGGAGAAGAGATGTTCTACCCCATTGTTTGTTAAAAATTGATTAAACTCATCACTGCTAAACGGTGGCCCATTGTCGCTAACCAGCTGTTTAGGTATGCCGAAACGAGCCCACATTTCCCGTAACTTCACTATGACCGCTTTAGCCGTTGTACTATGCATCCTACATATCTCCATCCACTTAGAACACGCGTCTATGACGACTAAATACTTTTCCCCATTTATTGGCCCCAAAAAGTCGACATGGAGCCTCGTCCACGGGCGGGCCGGCCATGGCCACGGCACGGGCGCGTGATGCGCGGGCGCCGCCGCCGCCTCCGCGCACACTGCGCACGCGCGGCACAGCGCCTCCACCGCCTCATCCACGCCGGGCCACCACACATAGCTGCGAGCGATGCCCTTCGTCCGCACGATGCCCATGTGTGTGTCGTGAAGTTCTTTAGTATGCTATCTCGACCAAACGCTAGGAATCACAAGTCTATGGCCCACATTAGACAACCCAATTCTATATATAACTCATTTCTTCTGTTGAAATAAGGTTGAAATTCACGTATCTCAACTTCATTGGGGCCACCCATCTTTAACATAACTAAGAATGCGACTGAGGATCGGGTCTTTCCTAGTCCCCTCCCTGATATCCTCATTTGAGTAAAAATGCTTCCGACGCAAAATGTAAATAAGTCTGTTACTGGTTCGTCTAATTCTTGATTAGTAGCGTTGAACGCTTTGTAACTTTCTAACATGCGCGATAAGGCATCCGCGGTATTTTTATCGGTACTAATATATCGATAGAGAAGTCATAGGCCGACAGTAACAGCGCCCACCTCCTCTGCAACCTACTAGCGGTCATACTCGGTACCCCCGTATCCGTCCGAATATGCTCACTAGTGGTTTATGATCCGTCCGCAAAGTGAAGTGTCTCCCATATATACTGATGGAATTTTTTAACAGCGAACACTATAGCGAGAGCCTCCTTATGAATTTGGCTATAGTTAAGCTCAGCGGGGGTGAGCGCCTATAATACCTATATGACACATATATACATTGTATTTAAGAAGGTATTACATTTGTGTTTCCTGTTTTCTGATATACGTCATTGCTTAAGCTACTTAGTCCTGACTCTGTAGTATGATGTATAATGTATAAAAGTATGAGATGTTGTGAAAATTTATTTACTATCTTTTTCATTTCCACACACGGAATATTTTTCTCCATCGCGGTTAAGTCCCGAAATGAGGTGAGGGCAAGTCACTAACATGCATATTTAGTTTTATTTTTATTTACCTTTTCCCGGTACTGCCACAGAATACAGCATTTCAAGCAATGGCATTATGAGTGGTAAACTTTTTGGAAGTAGGTATAAATTGGATTTAAGTCTAGTTTTAAGTCCTTTTTGTATAAGATTATTTGCTCCAAATCCACATTTTTCTATTTCAATTTCTATTCTACACAAAAAAAATAGTAGAGTCCCAAATAAACCATGTAGAAATGAGATTAATCGTCTGTATCGTAGCGGTGATGGATCTGAGG
>JABMDO010001772.1:0-11858 GCA_014851415.1 Cnaphalocrocis medinalis
TGATGTTTTCGTTGTTGTTTTGCCCAAAAATGTTTCCTCGTCATTATCGTTCCTAACGTAATAGCGCTATCAAGTCACGAAGACTTTGCATTTGGCTTCTTGTGGCTCGTTACCTTCGAATTTGCAACTGTACAGCCAACTCATAATCACCACTCACCAGTACTATTGTACAAACGACCAAAACTTAACTTAACTCAATATTTTTTGCAAACGCGGAAATACACCAAATTACCAGGTTATTGTATGAGTAATCCGCTGTTTTTCGAAACTATTGAAAACTGTGGTCTGTAACTAAAGCGTCCATTGTGCGGAGCGCATGATGCATGACATGGCCACGAAATACATATCATTATAGTTAATTAACTGGTTTGTTCGTTTGTTTGCAATGTAATTCGTCGTTACACTTTTCCAAGATTTTGAGTTATTAATCTTGTAAAGTCACGTTACCTTTCAAGTTATTTCAGATATTGCTTATAACTGCATTCAAATTTTGTAATTCATGTCGCCTATAAAAAAACCTGAATGTGAATTACTGTCTGACTGAAGGGTAGTTAAAAATTACGACTGCCTATAAACTCAGTCTGTTGTTAAAGGTATAAAAATATGAAAAACCAACAGCGTCTTATAGTTAATAACGTCAATTTGTGCCATGATTTTGTTAAAATGTATGTATTTGCCGTCGACACACTGATTTTCTGAGTGCATGGACAAATTATTACCCATTATTGTCACGAGCATGTCATATTGTGTGCTGGCGTTCGGTGCTTTTGAGCGAGGCCTTGGCGAACGCACGTGCGCACCATCCCTCGTCAAACTGGTCGGGGTCCAACCCTTAGGTCGGCGCAGGCGCAAGGCTTTGTTTTCGCGCGCGTATTTTGCTTATTTCTAACTATGTCTCACATTAGTTTAATAAGTGATTTCTCCTAATTTAGAGCTTTATAGAAATTAAGTGATTACGTGACTTTTGTCCCTAAGAATGTGAAAAAAGTTTAAAGTGTTTGTGCATGTGCAAGTATTTGGCTAACAGCCAGACGAAATGGTTCGGAGCCAATTAATAAAAGTGTTCATTTATTACGTCAATGAATAGTAACTACATAAGTTAGTGTTTTTCCTCAAGTAACAAAAGGTTGCGCAATATCCTTATTGTTGACCTCCATCCCTCAGTAGCAGCAAGTCGCCGATAGCTGAACCCGGTGAGATAATTCCATTTTTTCACGCCCAGAATTGGCCCGGATTTGTATTTCTTTGCATTAGTACGTGCTACGTTTCTGCGATATAGAGGGAGGTCGAAATACTTAGTTTTTTAGATGTTTGGCTCTATGACGGCTAAGCATTTTTGTAAATGCCGGAGAATTTGCCAAAAAATTACCTTCTTCCCGTATATAATCACCGTGCTTTAATTATATGTCTTACAGAGCATCACACATATACGGAAAACACAACACAAACAGTCTTAGTGACTTTTTAGTTAAAACACCCAAACAGCGTTCATTGCTCAAGCTAACATCTGACAGCAATAAAATATCCCAGACGTCCAAAACTTTCCGCCTTTTATCTCACTTATACTTAGGCGCAAATAATGGTACCCTTTTTTTGTCACAAGTCTACCATCGTCCAACATGTGCAGAAAGGACCACAGCTACGTACTTAAGACAAAGGGGCAAAAAACACCATAAACTATCTCTACAAAGGAGTCTTTCGAAAAATGCCACAGTTCTTGGTATCTGTACGACTCACACAACATGTGCAATTTTTGAGAACGTTAAGCTTTTTGAGTAGGTATAGTCGTTAAAACAGCGTTTTATTTTCATCATATTTAAACAAACTAACCTTGTTTCAATTCACAGCCTAATCAATTCCCACAGCTAGTATTAAGCTCCATTCTACACTCCACAGAAAAACAGGTACTTTAAATTTGAAACCAGATAGATGGATACTATCTATTTAGAGCTCAACCAAGGAGACTAGACTACAGGGCGGTTTAAAAACACCCGGCACGATATGTCGAGGACACACAAGAAAACACTGGAGTAACATAGAATACTTCATTTAGTGCCACCCATGATTACGATGGAAAATAGGGCACCAAAGTTCTGATAGATGCAGCAAGCAATCCTTTACATATCTAAGTTCATCAACACAACGTTTCGATGCTTGATATTTGATTCCAACAAGAAGATACCTAGTCTATCAATACAAAAAACGATGCTTGATATTTGATTCCAACAAGAAGATACCTAGTCTATCAATACAACGAAACGATGCTTGATATTTGATTCCAACAAGAAGATACCTAGTCTATCAATACAACGAAACGATGCTTGATATTTGATTCCAACAAGAAGATACCTAGTCTATCAATACAACGAAACGATGCTTGATATTTGATTCCAACAAGAAGATACCTAGTCTATCAATACAACGACGTTATTTGATTCCAACAAGAAGACGCCATGGATAATTGAAATTATTTTATAATGGCTACCACTATGACAGTAAAACTACTCACCACAGGAAAAAAACCGGCTCACCGAGAAGTTTTAGTGACATCAACACACGGAGGAATACATTACACCAGCTTCGGCTCAACTGACTAAGTTCTGTATCGGATAGTACCAGTTAAAGTATAACAATAATAATAGGAGCTTAATCTCATCTGAAATACAAAACGGGCACGAAAACTGACAGCCAGAAGTGACGAGGCAGAACAACCAAATCAGAAGGGAAATGGCGGGACTAGCCGAAGAAAACAGTACGAGCATAATATGAGAGGAGCAAATAGTTGAAAACGTAGAGGTTGACAGTGAAACGGGCTACTTTATGGTCCGATGGAGGCTACTACAGTCGAAACAATAGAAAGGCGTGATAGTCAAAGAGAAAAGCAGAGGAGAAAAAGCAGCGAAGCCAATCTTTGAACTCGCAGAGGCGGACAGTGAAACGACTCCATGATGGAGGGTACTACGGTTGAATTTGAATTGAATGGCGTAATAGTCGAAAAAAGGAGCAGAATAAGAAGAACAGTGAGTACCTACTACCACCAAACCAGAACAGAATATCGTGACTGTTGAAGAGAAGAGAAGGGAAGCATATTTATAGAATAGCAGAGGCGGATAAAGAAACTAGCAACTCCATGACCGAGGATCCTTCAACTAAACTAGAAGAAAATAGCGTGTAGCCGAAGAGAAAAGCAAATACGAAGAGGAGCGAAGTACCTAAATATTTGAAATAGAAACGAACAGCGAAACTGGCGACTCTACGATAGAACTCCACGATAGATACTACAGTTGAACCAGAAGGAAATAGCGTACCCGAAAAGAACAGCTGAATGAGAAGAACATCGAAACAAATTCTTTCAAAAAGTAGTGGCAAACTGTGAAACCGGCGACTCCACAACAGGGGGTTGATTCTTGACCGCAACAGGCCGAACAGTCGAAGAAGAGCAGCAAAGCAAACTTTGAAATCGCAGAGGCGGACAGTGAATTTGGTGACTCCTAGACAGAGGGTACTACAACTGAACGGAGCCAGCTTACCAACGTAAAGAAAATGGTGGGATAATCGAAAGAAATCAGAATAAGATAAACAACAAAGCGATTCTATGAGACCAGAGAGGCGGACAGTGAAACTGAGAGATAGTTAACGTCGATAAACTAACAACTCTACTTATGAAAAGATGTGAAACGAACTACATACTCAACCACACAAAAACCAATCCAAGAGACATTTCTACCATATCACAGGCTAAAACAATAAGTAAGTTATTGAGAATCTATCATTTTGATCATTTACCTTGAAGTACGGCTCTTGACGTTAACAAGCAGCAGCAGGCGCGAACATGCAACAGACTGAAATTACATGCCGGAGCCCGAGAAATATTAGACATCGCTGAAACTTATAGGACAACTACTTATAATGAAGAACGAAAATCCCACAAAGGCTGACAGCCCACCTCATCTCATCAACGCTCATCCTGACGCAGCAATCCCTCCTTTCCTAATTTCCTATACTGGTTGCAGCGGTGTACACCGGGCTGGTTGTGGTCGGCCGGTTGCGGCTAGCCGATCGTCCTTTCCCATCCCTGAGCGTGTCCCTCCTTGCCTCCTTCAAAACAGCGCCCCCTGGTGTGCCGGTTTGACCGGAATCAGGCATTGTGTCCTGGCTGGGTGTGGTGCCTAAAGTTCAAAGTTCAAAAGAGCATGTCATATTGTGTGCTGTTCATGATGACCTTTGACTAAACGAAAAAAAAATCACACCCTGAAGTTAGCATGACATGTTTAACTTATTAAAATTAAATGTAATTACTCCTGGTTTCCTGCATGGGTAGTAACAAAAAGTTTACAAATAAACAGTTATTATCAGTCAGATTTCTTAAAAATATTTGTTATTTTCATTGTATTATGTTGTAATAGTACAAATTATTAGGTACTTAATCATTTTAAACAAATATAAAATGATTAAGTACCTATGTGTTTCCTGATATCAATTCATTATCGTTTTATTTTAATCTACTTGTTAAATGTCCTACCAATTCCAATCCACAGTCCAAGATAGGATCAATGTTATGAAGTATTTTTATGTAAAGTGACCACTTTAATCAATGTATCCAAATTATTGTTCTACATGTCGAATATCATCCATCAGAAGCGTAGATAAATAAAGATAGTCTAGAGACTACAGTACTAGTTCTATAATACAAGCATCAATATTTTTGTTATGTCAGTAGTTATATGATATTATCTACAATCACTAACATAAAAGCGGATTATCTATTGTATCACCGAATTCAGTCAGCATACTATTCAAAGTACTTCTAACTGGAAATCTAAACCGATCGAACGTAAACAAGTGTCTGTTCTGTTTTTGTGTGTGTGTGCGTGTGGTGCGCATCACGAAGTCGAGAGCACGACTCTTGCGCATTCGCGGAGGTCGCTGCTCATTCCGGTTTCGCCGGGAACTCTGATTGGTCACCGTATCGCGCCTCTATGGTGTTTTGTTCGTCGTTTGTTTACATTGTGTTTAATAGTGTATGCGGCTTTTGCAAAAGCATTTCTTTCTGTTTCCATTATGACCAGCGAAATGGTATAAAATTCCTCTGTAAATCATACTATTACTGGTTGGTTGGAGGGAATTCTTACCTTTAAAAGTATATTTCTAGTAGATATTTCTCTTTCATGTTCATTGCATTTGTGATTCTGAGCAACATGCATGTTGTAATAATGTTTTGGCGAAGATTGCTGATCTAAAATTTGAGACTGTTTTCGTAGAAGAACTAGTAAATTACCACTAGCCGTTAGGTGGCGTGTTTCCCTGCCTGCCGCGCAAGCAGGACAGGGTCGGCCTTATCTGCTCCTCTGGCATTGCCATCGGAAACAATAAGTGGGCGTATCAGCCGCTGAACTGGAGCGCGTGGAATCAATCGATTACAGATTTTATGGAATCTACTTTAATTTAAATCGATTCGATCGAGATTCCAATCATTGTTAGAAGTTTAATAAAATGTATCAGTTATATTATAAAGAGCAACACGTTAAGGGTATACAAATTTTAAGATTTGATTAATTGAGAAATTCAATTATGAAGGAAAAGAGATTGTACCACTTGTTTATTGTCCTATCTCAGATCGGTTTATCTATCGGCTTTCTGTAGAAATTGTTAAGAAACACGAACAAATATCTAGTATTCATGTGCTCATCTCGTGTACAAGATTTAGGGCACGTGGGGTGGATACAAGTGGCGCATGTTCGCGGAGACTAACCGCACGGTTCCCGAACTTTCATCGCACCCACACATTAACACGCACTTAAAGTAAATTATTGGATTCAGCAGAGGAGTAACAAAATTGGCAGGTAATTGCTAGCAGCCACACGAAAGATGCTCCACAGGCCCGGCAGTGGGCAGCCCGAACGTTGCGCTCGGCCATTGCACTAAATTGGTGGCAAGTGGCAACATTGATTTGCAATAAATAGCAATTATGCGCGAAGGAGGACGGTTGCGCAGCGCCGCTTGCGCTAGATCGCTGCAACACGTGAGCGCGATAGCTGAAGTGGATTGCACTCACCACAAGTGTTGTTTTTCACTCTTCGCAAGAACATAATCATTATGTCTGACGCATTTTCGATCAACATTGTGTTAATTCACAATGCGTCAAGGTTGTTTTGTGGACGTTTTATTCGGCCGTTACTGGCAATTGACAAGATTAGTACTGTTCTCACGTATCCTTAGACATGAGTTAAATGTTCTCTTTAACGGCTTTGGGCGGTAACATTAATGTCCTATTCGTCTGACGTGAATGACAAGAACATTTGATGGTCTATTATAGTTCCCTCGAATTTGATAGCTTATAACTAATAGGATATAACTATTATTTTATTACATTCGTCTACGATGATAACCATTAATCGCAAATAATTTGTTTTGTCAAATACTTATTTCCATGTAAATCAAGTTTGTGGCTATGCCAGTAATTGATGCCAGTTCATCAGTGCACCAGTCAAGTAAACTACCCGGAGCGAATCGACGTAAATAGCGACCGAATTGATCACGGCTTCTGTTTTGTTTAGCGAGAATGTAGCAACATAGATACAATATACAGGGACTCGAATAAGGAAACAGCATACACTCTTGGTGTAAGCACGCACGTATTCAAATGGCGCGCAGCGACATCACCGTGTTGTTTTCTGTCAAGTTGCAATCTTGCAATGTTAGAAGTTAACGAGCGCGCTACGGGCGTTGTTCCAACTTCGGGCAGTAACTCCCTCACTGCCTTTCATTCCTTCCAGCTACCGAAGTACAGATATCGATGGAAACTGTCGATTGTTGTCGCGTATTGTCCATCGACACTTGGGCAAACAGTGTGCAACAACACGGCTTGTGACGCGTGAAACGCGACGCGCTCGGCTCCAGCGAGCTGGTAATTGTTGGCACACGACCTCGGCTTGAAATTAAAACGTTTGTTTTAAAACCCCTGTGACTGCGGCGAATCGATTATACGTATCAGGATTGTTATCTTTGTCTGATGTTTGATAGTAGGAAGGTCGCTTCCTAAATTATCCTCATTTTTCGTTAACCACACTTCATTTAATACTGAATCTTTTCAAAAATACCTGCCTATAGACTATTCTTTACGTGACATGCACAATAATATAAAATGAAAGAACGCTTACCTTTCATTCATTTTGTTTAAATAATAGTGTCATTCTGAATTAAACACTCAACACATTTGTAATATTTGCAGGCAAGTTGACAATTAACTTTTCAACGCATTTTTTAGGAAGAGACACCATTTGGTTTTTGCAAGCCAACAATAATTTATTGTTAAACTCATATGTTGTGTTAATATCCGTCAAAAAACTGAATATGCTTAGTTCGTGTAAAAACAATTAGTATGGCTTGCCATTGTACAGACAGCGCGACGCGACATCGCGGCGCCCGTCAAAGTCACTGCCAACTCAGAGCACATATTTGTTTCAAAATGATTAACCCTTAAATTTAAATAATATGGTGCAATTGTTTCCATGAACCAGATGCTCGCATGTTTTTTTTCTTCAGGCTTAGGCATGAGTGCAGACAAACCATCATTTTCACATTTTTTTCTTTGTTTACCTACCCTAATTTTCTAATGGATTTTCATCTTATGTTTGGTACCACTCATTGCTCTCGGAGAGCGACGTAGCAAATAATTTGTCTTTGTCAGTACCACTTCTAGTTTTGTTGTTAGAAAATTATTAATCTATTTATAGTTAACCAATAATGTATAAAGTTTATATGCTTTATGTTGATAAACAGCATTATTGGCATTAGAGTGATAAGGTTTAATGTTGTTTGAATCATCGATCCACGTTAATTATTTAAATATCTTCTGGCGTTTAAGTGTTTCTGAGGACGCGATATCACGTTGATTTTATTGTCCTCGAGAATATTGTTGACAGTCAACAAACAGCTAAAGTAATTTAACTTTTAACTTCCTGATATTGCGAAGGCCTTTGCTTTCTCGAATAGAATTGTCTTCAGATAAAATAATTATTCGCTTAGATGTAAAAGTCTCATTTCCCTTATAATCCTTTGCAGAAAGTTTTATTACCTATGGCCTCAATAATGCTGTGGAATTATTGCCTAAATGTTCTATTTAGTGGAAATTCTCATTTGAATGATACAAAGTGTATGCAGCAATAACTTGTATCTTCTAGTGCATCCAGTGGTATTGAAAATCTAGCTAAAAAGCTAATCGCACTGACTAGAAGGAGCAGCGTCCTCTTGCATCCAGATTGAGACGATTCCGATGCAAGTGTCCCATTTATTGCTCTTGACACAACCAAAGTGCCCTTGGCCCGATGCGTCGACACAATTGCTCAGTCTCACGCCGCAACCCGGCCTGACTGCCACTATTTTCTCGTTTTTACGAATCGCAATCAGATTGCCTTTTCTAATCGCAATCGTTTCCGCATAAAGTTTGTTGCTTTAAACAATGCGATATACTTTGACATGATTGAAATACCTTCGGACTTGATGAATAATTTTTGTTAGATTGAGATTCGTCATGCCTCTATCCAAATTATTCGCTCCTACATATTTTGGAGGCGATAATCTTTGCTCTATTTAGATATAATGTTTTATTACAATTATTCTACTCTGTCAGCGAAGAAGAAACGTTATCTCTTGGATAAGTCCCTCCACCAGCCCATGGTCCTTCCTACCGTCTCGGCATACGGACCGAATCTTGGGAGACGCTCACCAGGTACTTGCTAAGGGCTCTTTCCCCGGTGCGTTTCTTCACTCCCTACAAAGTCTGTGTCTTTAGCCCATCTCAATGTCACTTCTCCCCAAATGGGGCGTGAAACACCACAGCACAAGCGACTCGCGCTCGGGCAGTTCCACATCAATCGAACTCCTTCCTAATGTCAAGCCTTTTGTGTGCAAACGCACGCAACCGTCGAAAACCTTCTGCAGAGTTGACCATCTCTTGATGGTATACTGGTCCTATCTCGTTCCTGTTCCAGTCATTCAGCATCTGTTGCCGTTCCTCTTCATACAGCTGACATTCCCACAGCGCATGGTCCCGAGTTTCATCAGCTTCTCCACAGGGACATACAGGTGACTCACTGAGAGTCATCGCGTGCAGTCTGCTGTTAAAACTCCCATGTCCCGTCAGTATTTGTGACACGGCGTAGTCTGGTTCCACCCAACCGGCCGATAATCTCATTTCTACGTCTGGGAAGAATTGCGACAACTCTCTTCCTTTGTCGCTGGTCGACCAGCGCTCCTGCCATTGGGCAACAACATCTCCAAATATTCTACGTTTAAGTGCCATTTGCTCCTTGTCTGTGGCTTCCTTTGGGCACTCCTGGGCGAATCGTCCCACACGAACAACTTCTAAGTCGGCCGGTAACACCGCAGCTAGCACGGGCAGCGCTGATGTACTAACAGACCTATAAGCCTTCGTGAGCAGAATCATTGCAGGCCGTTGGGTGCGCAGCAAAGCTCGCCTCACCACGAAGATGCTTGACCGGTGCCACCAAACTGCCGCAGCGTAAGTAAGACTTGCAACATAGGTCCCTGAATACAGGACCCTAAGTGCTTTGTACCGCACGCCCCAGGTCGATGAAGATATTCTCGACATCTTCCCGAAGCAGTTACTAGCCCGCTGGCCGATAAAGTTCGCATGCTGCAAAAAGGAACACCCTTGGTCAATCACCACCCCAAGTAACTTTGCCATGCTCACGTGCGCGATCGATTTATTGTCCATACGTATCGTTGGGGGGCGCTTGAATTTGCCTTTCAAGGTGATTGTCTGCGACTTCGCAGCTGAGAAAGTCAGACGGTTCCGATGCCCCCATTCGGACACCGCCTGGAGCATATATTGTGCGTCTCGCTCTATTTTAGCTCTGGTTGGTGCCTCGATCGCGATCGTGATATCATCCGCATAGGCTGTCATGCTGACGCCCTCGGGCATCGGTAGCCTAAGGATGTCATCGAGCAGAAGATTCCATAAAGTAGGCCCTAACACCGAACCTTGGGGGCAGCCCATTGTAGACCTCTTCCACACCACCTGTCGACCCATGAATAATCCCACTCGCCGGTCTGTGAAGTAACTCACTAAGATTCTGTAAATATTTGGTGGACATCCACCCTGTTTCACTTTGAGCAGGACCATGGGCCACCAGGCGTTGTCGAAGGCCCCTGAAATATCCAAGAGTATAAGCTGGCAATAGTTTTTGGAGGTATTCGTAACTCGGTCCATAATTGCGTTAATCGCCGTAACCGTCGACTTTCCACACCTAAAACCATGCTGACTGGGTGAGATATTCCGGTGCAGACAAGGAGCGCAGGTGATAATAAGACGTTCCAGTATCTTTCCCAAAATGGGCAGCAACGTAACCGGTCTATACGCCTTTGGGTCTGTCAGGGATTTGTCATTGCCTTTTGGCAAAACCACTAGTCTTCCGGTCTTCCATATGGCTGGGAACACACCTTCTCTTATGCATGCGGAATACATATACAGCATCTCCTCTCCACTCGCTCTCCATGCTCGCTTTATGATCCGTGGCGTCAGTCCATCCATTCCCGGTGCCGTGTTTGGTAGATCTTTGACTATCCGCGCCAGTGCCTCCCGGTTGGGTGGCTCAGAGTCTCGTCCAGTCGGGGCGCACGCAGCAGCTATTCGGACCTGCCGGTGGTACGCGTCATCCTTCTCCAGGTTGTCATCAGGACACAGCGCGCGTAGGAGCCCAGACATGGTCTCCTCTCCAGTTTCTGCATGTCCTTCCATGAGCTTCATTCCGTACATCACGTTGGGTGGGGGGCGGACTCTGCCAGAGGCAGCTCGATAAGCCATCCCCCACGGCTCATCGTTACCGGATTCCGCCACTTTGCGGTAAAAGGTGATCTCCGCGCTCCTCATTGCCTCTTTGTAGTGATTTCTCACAACATTGAGTTCATTCTTCAAATGAGTTTCCTGCTCACCTCCTCTCTTCCGCGACTTCTGCCAATTCCTACGCGCACTGTACACTTCCTTCCTGAGTTTGTCCAGTGCAGGTGTC
This sequence comes from Cnaphalocrocis medinalis, assembly GCA_014851415.1. Classification (NCBI taxonomy): domain Eukaryota; kingdom Metazoa; phylum Arthropoda; class Insecta; order Lepidoptera; family Crambidae; genus Cnaphalocrocis; species Cnaphalocrocis medinalis. The sequence goes on from JABMDO010001772.1 coordinate 11,034, forward strand.
CACCACTCGTACCCACCGGTGTCTGCCTTTTTGCGTTTGCCCAGACATTCGCTTGCCGTCCGTGTCAGTATGTCTGTGTACTCATTACAGATATCCTCAGCTGGTCTCCTGAGTTGCAGACGTCCTACTCGGTAGTGCAAAGCTGAGCAAAAGTTCGCCCAGTTTACGCCACGGTCTCTGTAAGATGGCTGCATCTGACCCTGGCCAGCAACTCCCACCCGCGATCGCACCGCTGTATCGCCTAGTCTGAATGTGATCAGCTGATGATCGCTCAAGCTTCACAAGAAGACTTAAGACTCTTTATATGTTTGGTTCCAATCAATTTATTAACTGCGAATGTAGCTAAGACTAATTTTATGTTTTAGTGCTAAAAATAAACCTATACAGGATTTTGACCCCTTAACTATTAATGGTCAGCCTTTGACCCAGGCAAAATCTGAAAAATACCTAGGTTTAACTCTTGATGGTCGCCTGTCATGGAAACCACATATTAAAATATTATGTGCAAACTTGTATCTCTTATGTCTGTCCTCCGCGGTAATGTTCAATGCTTCCCTAAACCTGTGCGATATACCATATACAATTCGTTAGTGAAACCTCACCTTGAGTACTTAATCGAAGTTTATGGCAACGCTGGCAAAACTAATTTAAAGAAGCTACAAATAGCTCAGAATAAGATTATCAAGTTATTGTTTCATCTTGACTATTTCACACCAACGTCAGAGGTCTACAAAAAAACTGGTCTAATGACACTAGCACAAATATATCAATACAATACGTGTATACTTATACGTAAAATCATGACAAAAAGTTCACACACATATA